>JAQIWH010001443.1:0-31629 GCA_034695005.1 Cryptops parisi | reverse complement strand
TCCACAAAGTTAAACTTTGTGTGGGAAATAAAACATGACGTGTCATCTCTAAGCGCTCACGCGAACGTCCCTACAATTGACACAACATGCAATGCAATTTTGAATGTGGACGAAAAGAGAAGGGGGAGGGGGTTATAAAAAACAGATTTCAATCCCGAGTCCGTTTACGAAAAACGTGCCACGAGAGTTCACCTTAAACTGTCGCGTGATGACGATATGTTGGGTTTGTAATTAGCTTTCATTAATTATTCAGTAAAAAAAGAACCGAACGTATAACCAAATAGAGTAACACCCCCCATATATGTATATAAATGTATGTGTGTAGTAGAAGAAGTAGAGGGTTACGTGTGATTGCGTTTTGCGATAAAGTGATGTTGCACAATTTGAACTGGATGTATTTTTAATGAAGGCTACTGACTTTTAATTAACAGTAATTAGGATCCCTCGTGTGGGGGTCTCATAAACACGTGATTTGTGCCCGTGTTGTCTATAACTTAAGAGAGAGTACTGGTGTGGATTCTTGAAATTGTATGGAAAGTCAATGTACAGGGTGTCTGTTGAATTTGTTTCACATTTTTATTTTTCTATTTTTTTTGGTTGTAATTCTTATAATTTTTATATACTGTATATGACTTAAGTTATAATTGTTCGATGTACAGTATATAATATACTGTACTTTCTATTTGTCAAGATTGGTATACGTTAGAATTATAAAATTGATATATACCCGACGTCGACAACCTACGGCACGCTTGAGTAAACATTCGCATAAATCCAAACCCGCAGAAATCAAAAATGGAATTACTCAAAATGCGCGTAAATTGAATGTCGAAATCACTCAGAGATTGCATAAGTTTTAATTCGCATAAATCGAAGCATGCAGAAATCAAAAATGGATAATTTTTTTTTGCATTATGTATGTAGGCCTACATACAGTAGGCTACATCTGTAATCATTTTTAATGTAGGCTACTTGTATTAGTCAATAGTTTAAATATTGAAGATCGATGTATAGGCCTATTTTATATTCAAGATTGGTATATATTTTGAAATGTGTAATGTGAACTATTTTGAATTACTCAATGTCTTTTCGAAATTTCTAATTCAATTCTATACAAATTGGTATAGTTTACATTATATACGGTATGCGTTATATTTTACTCGAGGTTTGTAGGTTTTTAAAAAGAAAATATCGTTTTCGTTTTTGAAACTTTTCAATCAAGATTTTCAATTCGAGGAAACGACGTGCATCTCCGTTTCCATCATCGTTGTTGACAACGACGGTACCCATAGTTTGCGATGAAGATAACTTTCAATTTTCGAGTGGTGGAAAATCGGTGAAAGAAGAAGAAGAAAGCGAATAAGAATAGTAAAGATGATGATGATGATGATGATGATGACATGGTATAGTAGAGGTTGCGACAGGAGAAACCTTACGAAAGAAAAACATTTTCAACATGGCCAATGGGCGTCGTCCGGCGACAGGAAAAGAGTTGTGATTTGTGACTCCGAGATGGGATCCCCTAAGAAATTTATCGACGCATAAACATCCACTCTTCTTCTTCTTCCACTTTTTATTTTTCTTTATCCAGCATATGGGGGTTTTCACTTTTATATTATGAAAACTTTAAAAAAAATAAAATTGAAGGAAAAAAAAATAATAATAGTCGGTGGTTTTATGGAAAAAGCTCGTCGTGGAAAAAGCGTCATTTGTCTTGGATGCATTTAGATGAAATGGAATAGAAATTTCCGATTTTCTTCTTCTTCCTAGCGAGAGGGTGGGATAAAGGGAGCAGAATTTTTTTTTTCAACTTACATTTTTAGTATTTTAGTGGGGGAGGGATAAAACGTACACACACACACACACACCCCTTCTTCTTTTTTTTTTAAAAATAAAAAAGCTTTTCCAAACGACATTCAAAGTCCATTTCACCCCGACAGACACCGCTGAGCGCGCATATTTTGAAATGGGAACAAAAAATATATATATATTGGGTTGCTAAGGGTAACGTAAAGGGGCTGGGTATAGAGGGTGTTCTATGTTCTGTTACACCGTTTTTCTGTCTTTTCTTTTTCGGTCCCTTTTTTTTTATTATTTTTTTTCGTCTACGATCGATTGACCATTGACGGTCACGTGATTCGACGACACTCCGCCACTCCGGATGTCCGGGATGGGGCCGAGGGGTTAGGGAACCGACTGTAGGGATATAAAGGGAGGGGGGGTATTAGAAAGTAGTGATGGTGGTGGTGGTAGTAGTAAAGAGACATCACTACGCCTCCACCCCCTTGACAACTTTCACCTAAAGAAACGACGTCGTCCGCGCGGAAGAAATCGAATTGCGATTCGGTTCATCGTGAAAAAGCGATTTGCAGTGGAAAACTCGGTGACATTTTCGACCAAACGAGCCGCCCAATTAATGCAAATTTTTACGTCTTTTACTTTTTTGAAGTCTTTATATTTTTTTTTTTAGTTAGTATTTTAGTTTTTTAAGCCTCTTTTGAGCTTTTTTTTTGTTGGTTGGTTTTCGATGATCTACAGAGCTGAAATTTTGAACATAAGATGGGATTGTCAGACAATTTTGTTGTATCAAATTTAGACGGATCAATGTCCAGTCAATTTTGAGATTTTTGTTAAGGGTCCGTTTTTCTTCGAAAAGTGTTTGCGTGCCTAGTGTGGTATTAAATTTGGACATGTGTGCCTTAGGTTCTTCAGACTAAAATTTTAATGTGAGATAAAAATTTAATGTTATGTGTTGGATGATAAATATTTACAGTTGACCCGAATTGTTCATAGATTTCCTAATTTATTATATTGTAATTTATTTATCTGCGATTCTGCTGTTTGTCATACGACGAGTGAAATCCTTCTAAAAAAAATTGGTTAAACATTTTTAACGGTACATACGAAAAGGTTTCGATATTATGCGATTACTATTTTTATTTTTTACAGCTTGTGGGAATTTTGATATAAACCCAAAAGTATATACATATTTTTGCTATTCGATTTAAGACAAGTTTGTGCAGAACGTATCATTAATTGATGATTTTCTGTAATTTTATATTTTTAATTTTTATTTTACTGTTTTACATCTCGGAGACAAATATGGTTGTGGATCAATGTGAAAAGGCTAAGTGTCGCGAAACTTTGCATAAATGGAAAATCGTACAGTTCCATATTATCGTGAAAGAGTAAAATTCCAGCATTAAGTCACTTGTGTACCATCGCATAAAATCCATTAATACCAACATTTTTCACGTATGACGTACCGGTATCGCATATAACGGAAAATTAGCGGAAAAATTTCTCGAAATTTTCAAAGACATTGCATATAAAGAACTCTTATAAATTGAAGATTTTCTCATTTATTCGCTTAAATTTTAGAAATGATAAATGTCTCCATGTGTATAGTTTTGTTTTTGTATGTCCCAAACTGATTTTAATGTTTAGCAGCAAATTCAGATTGAAAAGTTCAAATTTGAACCGGACTTTATTCGACGTAGGATAACTTACTAATTTAGTTATCCTACGTCGAATTAAATCTGGAAATCTTACCGAGTTAAAATAACTTTACACGCACGTCTTGTTTGTAATCCTAATTTTATTTCATGCAATTGCAATTACTTAATGTGACTCTTACGTTGAATTGTCACTTCGGGACGCATTCTTACTAAATATAAATAAATAAATAAATATAAATCCGATTCAATTTTTGAAGGAACTTTTTTTTTAAATAAAAACAAAACCGGACTACAATAGTCGCAATTCCAGTGCGTACTTTTTAATACAAGAAACGCGGAAATTATTTCTTCAATTTATTTATTTATTTTAATTTTAATTTTTACTGTTTTATTTGTTTGTTTGTTTGTTTTTGTCATTTGCGTTAAATTTTAAAAATCACATGCAATAATTAAGTGACAACAAGATAAATTGTCGGTGTCATCGTTCGGCGAAAATTTTATCCTGGAAAAGGTTGGGTTCTCATTTCTTTCTGCCTCTCAGAAGAGGATGCTCCCTAATAAAGCGGATGTTTTGTCTTTTTTCTTTGGCACCACAGCCTCCTTTTTTAATTTTTGTAAGAAAAGGCTTCTTCTCAGCCTAGCTCGGGAGTGTGGCAGCTAAACCGAGGCCAAAGGGTGGAGTCATCGAAACGCTTTGCTATTGGCTAGCTTTCAACTGAACCTGACGCCATTGCTGAACTTCCACGCAGGCCTCAGTGTGATAGGCCATTGAGGGCCAATCATCTTCCGTGACTCTGAATCACACTGTATAGTATAGAGAAGAAAAAAATGGTTCCAAAGTATAGACGTGATGGTCGACTAAAGATAGCGCGAATTGTGCTGAAGCGAAATATATAGTATGGTCGTTTTATTATTTATTTATTTATTGTTTTTTATTAATGTAGATTTTTGAAAATATTTTTGTTTGTTTTAATGTGTTGATTTTATGGTATTAAATTATTATAGATATTTGAATTAAATGCTTGTAATACCGTAAGATGTCAGTAAATATAATAAAATACATAAGATCTCATCAAGTACACTGTAAACTGTATAGGAGGTATGGTCAAAAAGTTTCCGGAAAATGAAAATAAGAAAAACAAGCATTTTTTTCCGGAAATTTTTTGATCCATCCCGTCAATAGACTGAGCATTAAAATTGAGGATTAATTTTATTTGATTTGAAGTGATCTTTTTAAAAACAAAAATTTCAATAATTGTGTTGTAAGTATACACTAAATATAACTGTAATGTGTACATTTGATAGTTATATTATTTTTTGTTTCATTATAAATTGTTAAATTATTGATTGAGATAATTTTTATAATACCGGTAGCTTTTTTTTCTTGTTTTAATAAGTTATGAAATAAACGTAGGCTTCAAAAAAGTGCAGAAAGTTACGTGTTGAAATATTAACTGGATTTAAACTGGAAAGTTTTATTTCTTGTGTGTTTATAGTTTATAATGAAAAATTGATATACAATTTTTCATTATACCATAATTTTTCATTATACCATACTTATCAAGGTGTAAGTACGGTATACACCTTGATACCATACTTGATAGTATGGTATCAAGGTGTCCACCATGATACCATACTCTAACATTGTCATGGAGGTAAACAAAAATTTTTGCAATTTTATGGTGGACACCTAGTAACCTATTAAAGTAGCTTATACGCATTAAAATATTCAAAAAATTTATTAAAATATTTTATTTTATTATATTATATTATATTAAAAAATATATCTTGAATGACAGCTGAAAATTATTACGGAATAAATCTTTGAGTTAAATGCTGAAATACAGTAAGACGTCAGTGTTGTAAATACACAGAAAGACTATTACATCATATACTGTATATTATATCATATGACTGTATTTTTATTTTATATACGAGAGCGGGTAAAAAATTTCCGGGAAATTCAAATAAGTAAATATTCATACTAGATTTTGGTCTACATGATAATTTTTTACGATCACATCAAGTACGATATAATGATCTATCATAGACGTAGATTGTAGCTGTAGTTCTCTATATAAGTCAAAAGGTTCTCGAAAAATTCAAGTTATTAAATAATTATTTTTCTCCCGGAACTTTTTGATCCTCCCTATCGATAAACTGCATTTTTTTATCATTAATCTACATAATATTTTTTTTCGAAATTATAAAATATTAATAAGTGGACTAATCAAACTTTATTTTATTTTTGTATTATTTTTATTAGACGATCTGTAAAATTTTCGCAATGTTGTCGCGAAAACTCGTACAAAGTAAAAATCTAGCTTGACTATAAGACACAAAAATGGGCGCTGCGCGTAGCGCGTAGACTCGGATTCGCATTGGAGCAACGGGTCCCGACAGCGACGTCGACGATCGCGACTCCGCTTAATTCTCAGTGATCGATAATTAATAAACAATGGTTTCCCGGCGACGGGCACCATCATCATCAAGAGCATGGTGGTGGAGTAGGAGTACAACTAGGGAGTAGTATAGGATCGTGGTGTAAAACTGTGCACACACCACAACAACCATGGTTTGCACGACGCTGCTGCTGCGCGGGATAAACCGATTTTCGCTCTTCGCATTCTGTTCATCAAGTTGATGATGATGATGATGATGAACAACAAACACGTATAAGCTATAAAGCAACTACTTTTAAACAACCTCTCTCAGTGAGATGATGATGATGATGGCGGAAAGACGCAACAGCGTTTTCAACCGGGGGTGGTGTTGGTGTTGTTGTTGTTATGATAAAGTTCAATGTGGAGATTTGCTTTTTTTGTAAAGTTGGAAGTGTAATAGAATTTAAAAAAAAAAAAGATAACATAAAAAAAAACACAACAAAAACAGTTTACTTTGGAAGTGAAAAAGGGGGGATATCACCCATACACCCCCACCCCCTACTCATCTTGTGCCAGTGAGGAAATCGAACCGGAGACGCGCGGAACAGATTAGCACCGACCCCCGCACCCACCGGACGCTCGTCGCCCGAGGATTTCCCGAAGGAACCGAACACGCGTTTTTCTTGGACGACGACAACGACGACGATGACGACGCTCCCGGCGATCAGGTAACTTAACACCGTCATTCCCATTACATTACACACATACACGGAGACCACGTGTTGTGCCCCTTTGGGTTGAACAGCTGATAAAGTCGTTTGTTGTGGTTGTTGTTATTGAGAAAGATGGTCTATACACTTTGACTTTATACTACCTTCTTCGCCACTAGCGCCCTCCTTTTTTTATCTAATTTTTTTTTTTAGGTTTGTATATGATACAGTAGGCCTAATAGATAAGCTGACTATATTGATGTAGATATAGAATTGTTTTTGATTTTTTAATTTTAATTTAATTTAATTTAATTTTTTTTTGCATTAAGGAAAAGGTTCTATATTTTATTATTTATTTGAATTTAACAGTCTAAATACACAAACAAACACAAGTAGCTTAGGTAAGGTCATAAAATCAAGAGAGATTAACATGCTTAAACAAAATTCTTGGATGAATTAGAATAATTGATATATATTATTTGTATTGTTTTGTTAATTATTTTTAATATTAAAATTTATATTTTATTTTTATTTGGTTTTTAATAAAACAAAGTAAATACAGATCACAAATAAAGACAGATCATAATCCATTGGCTAAAAAACCGATATCGAGCATGGGTGTTACCCAAGGATCTATTGTTTTTTTGTGTTGAGAAATTTTTGTATAATTTTTTTTGGAGGGGGTTTGTGTGTTTTAAATAGATATAACGCAAATTGTGTCCGATTTCTAATTTTTGATGAGATTCACTTTATTTTTGGCTCGGAACATAAGCAAGTAGCCTATACATTTGCACATTAGCTTATAATATATAGGCTTAGAAAGTTCGCAAATAATGTTTTTATTTAATACATCGCATTTCCAATTTTTCCATCGCATTTTTCAAGTTTTCATACCTACCAAATTATGTACCGGGTATTCAATTCAGTAATTGTCAACTTTGTTTTTGTTTCGATCACTGCACATTGTCAGTATCCAATTTTATGTAATTACATTGTCAGTATTGATTTGCAAGAAAGTATAAAAAATGTTCACAATATAACTGGAGAATGGTTGTTATTGTTGTAATGGTGCTTTACTCTATACAGGCATAATTTGTTGGACTCATCTTTCATGGCTTTTTTTTTTTTTTCATCAATTCTTTTCTGGATACTTTTAGAAAACTGATCTGCATACTGTTAACGGAGAAACCGCTTGTGGCGCTGTAGGTTCCAATTTAGGTTAGATAAAACAAACAAAAACATATTTTATGATTAACGAGAAGTTATTAAATGTAGTTTAAACTAACCTAAACTGGTATCAATACCCAAAGACACTAGTTTAGATTGGTTAAAAAAAACAGCTACAATCTCACACTAGCGCCACAAAGCGGCTTCTCTGTTATCAGAAAAGCTTAATTTATCCCATTTAAAAATATTTAAAACGTCAATATTTATTGTTTTTGTTTAGTGTTTTGATTTTTATTTTTTAAAATATTTTCTTTGTGTGTGTGTTGAATGGAGAAACAGGAAAATCACAAGGGAAGGTTTTGAATTTCTCGTCAGGCGCGAGGCGCCAAGTGATGAATAAAGCGAAACTTCCCAAATCAACCACTTCCTCCGAATTTTATTCCCCGGGAAGCAGCATTTCCTGACATGGCACATCATGTGCCCTCGCACGTAGTAGTAGCTTCCCTTAATAACGCTATTCCATCCTATGTGTCACAAACGTGTCAATAAACACGACAACTTTATCTATCTCTGCTCATCTTCTTTCATGACAATAACTTTCCAGCATTTATTTTTTTTCAGTTTACTTTTCTTTGCTCAGATAAACGTTTTACAAAAGTAACTTTTTGGAAAAGTTGTTATATCTTAAAGATAAAACGTGTTTATTAAAAATAAAATTAGCAATTATAAGAGAAGATGTGTATATAGAAGATAATTGAAATTAAAAATGATTTTTCAATTAATAATAGCGTAGAAGAGATGTTCAAATTTGAACCGGATTTTGTTTGATTGATGCTGTTAAGGTTATCGCGTCGAAAATCCGGTTTTGTTTTTGAACAATGTTTATAAAAAAATATTTACATTAACATTGTTTTCTTAACATTTCAAATTAATTTTTAAATTACAGTAAATAATTAATTTTACTAATTAGGATCAATTTTGGTTGTAGTTTCTGTTCGTGTTTAAAAATTGGATGTTTAACTTCGATGTAGGAATTTTATATAAAATGAAATTAGACAGGAGATTTGTTATGAAAACCATGGTGATAGGTAATATACAAAACGATATAAAACCAGATACATATAATAACATTGTTATTATTATCGTGAGTGGATCCGTCACTTTATCCCGGTTATAAATTATTTTTTGCACAGGATCTAATATCCATAGTCAACAAAATTTTTGTTCCAACTTTTTTATTCATTTTTATTTTGTTGACATTCGTGCGACAAATTTTGACATACAGCGACAAAAAAAAAAAGTTTGGCGGAACACTTAAAAAAAAGTGTTTGTCTATATACCTTCGTTGATTGTTTATTCAATTCCTAAGTTATATCACATCGGCATGAATCTTTCCGGAAGTTGTGGACAACGGAAGTGATGTATATCTTTTAACAATTTTTATGTACCGTAAATCCTTCCCGTAACATGTTTATTTAAAATACACTTAGGTTACCGAATTGTATTATCGATCCGGAAATTGAAACTTTGAAAGCACCCTATTCAAACAAACAACCATTTCTCTGTGTTATTGCTTTTATTCTCTGTGCAATTACAAAAGTCAACATTTATTTAAAAATGCACTGTTATGGGATTCGATACACTCGTTATCTATAACGTCATTCGATAACCCGTTTTCTCTTTTTTTTATCATTTTAGGATTCGTCCTGTTAGTAGACACCAAACTCCTGCTACCAGAGGACAAACTTTTGATTAGAAACCTACGGATTGTGGTTTTTCCTATCAACAACGTGTTCTATATTAATAGAAAGGTTAACATTAAGTGTTCTGTGCTGTACTTTTGTTGATACCGAGACTTGATTACAATGTTACAAGAGAGGCCTGTACGTTTGTTGATATCGAAGTATACCGAGGTATATCTATAATCAACAAATTTTTGTTAGTTTATTTTTTTTTTGTTGACATTCGTGCGACATATTTTGACGTAAAGCGACAAAAACGGTTCGGAACACACTTGAAAAGAGTGTTTGTCTATATAACTTAGTGGATCATTTATTCAATTCTTATGTCAGATCGTGTTGCTAGAGAGTAACAGTGAATGTACTTTTGTTGATATCGAGTGATCTCTAGGTATACCGAGGTACTGACACTATAGAATGTCAACTAGGGAGTAACAGTGAGTGTACGTATTTTTTTTTAGTATCGTTGTTTTGATGTCAAAGACATACTGATCAACGACCAATAACCAAATAACAACGAAAATAACTTAAAAGAAACAAAACGTTCAAAGGAAACAAAACACTTGAAAGAAAAGAAACAGTGGTGGGGTGAGAATGTTCGAAAACGCAACGAGCTGTTCGTATCAGCCTGCCAACGATTTAAGCAAAAGAAGTAGCAGCAGCAACAACAACAACAGTAGTAACAGTAGCAGTAGTAGTGGTGGTGGTAACAGTGTTAACTCTGCTCATCATCATCAGCATCAACATCCTCAGCATCATAACAACAGTAGCACGACTATGGCTACTGCGGCTGGCGTTGCGGGCTCGCGTAACGCAACGCAAGGTGTGCACGTGGGCTCCTCCTCGTGCACTTCGGCTTCTTCGCACGTTCAAGTTAAGGTGGAGGAGTGCGGAGCCACGGACTGGTTCGGGTGCGCCTACCGCTACGGCATGACACCCTTGGCAAGCTGCGGCATGCTGGCCGCGTTCGAGGCTCGGAAGCAAGTCACGTCGTCGTCGTCGTCGTCTTCTTCTTCCGCGTCGTCGTCGTCGTCCGAACACGAATCTGTCGTCAAAACGTCAATGGCGGCTGCGGCGGAAGCGTGTCTTCGGAGCCGATATTCGGGTCCTAGCGCTTTTGTCAACGTGCCGCCCCCGCCACCGCCGCCTCCTCCTCCTCCTCCGCCGCCGCCTCCACTTTCGTCGGCGTCGCCCTTCACCACTGCCGCCGTGGTGTCAACGTCAACGTCATCGTCGTCGAGCGGAGGACGCAATGGTGGCAATCTTAGTGCGATGACATGCTTAGGTTCTTCATCTTCTTCTACTTCTGCTTCTTCGGTTGGACTAGTCGATATGTCCCCCCAAGTGTGTAGACTAGCCGATTCGTCGTCAAATAGTCATCATCACCACCACCATCACCATCATCATAGTTCTACAACTACGTTGACCGATAAACGGAACAACGTACCGTCCGGTGAGTAATTTTTTTGGTGATATTTTACGTTTTTTTTACAATAAAATTGTGTTGATAGAACGACTGATAACGCGAGTCGAATACCAAGTTTGAGCAAAATGTACAATAGAGCGTCGATTATCCGGAATAATTGGGGTTCAAGGGTGTTCATAAAGTTATCACCCCAAAATGTCATTAAAAAACCTATATCGGTAATTTTGTTTTTCGTCATTAATGGATCTCGTTTCTTGTGTTATTGCCAAAGATTACATCCTGGTTGTACTTTAATTATTTTGGGTCATTCAACGGTCACTTACGTTACATTCAGAGAATTTTGAATACTTGAAATTTTCATAGTAATTTATGAGTTTTGCCTTCAATTTACAATTTTCCTTAGACGTTATATATTACGGAAGTTATATTTAACTTTCTCAACGGCGCGGTTTGATAAATCTATTTATTCATAAATTATGAATAAAAAATAAAATAGAACGGGCATTTGAGTTACATGGAAATGTGGCAGTACCCTTTATGGAGGTTGAACTTGCAATTTTATTCCTGTTCTGTTTTCATAATTTGAGAAGTAAAACTTCTTGTCAATTTAAACAAAGGGTCTTGGTGCTCAAAGATTTGTTTAGATATATTTAAAATACTTCATGTTTAAAAATATAAAAAAATAAAATACCCGTCACTTAATGGTCACTTACGTTACGGATTAGGAGTGTTAATGAAAACTTAAAAAAGTAATCTTTTCAATTGAAATTGGAATATTATTTTAAACTTCTTGTAATATAAACACTCGAACAACATCAAGACGTTAGCATATTGAACCATAAAAAAAAGTTGTAGACAATGAGCAACGTAGTGACCAAGAAGCGTGCTTTTAAGTATCGGTAATTTAAACACAAATTTAATGATTGTAGAAAATAAAAAATTGTTTCGATACTGATACGTATACAGTGGACCCTCGAACTTCGAACACAATCCGTTCCAGGAACTATTTCAACTTTCAAGTTACTATTCGACTTTTGAGTTAAATTTCTTCATAAGAAATCATGTTCCCTTTTTACGTGGAATGACCCTTTTTATATATTTGATACATTATATTTACCATTGTAAATCTTAACCGATTGATTTTAGTTCAATTTTATGTTGTTTTTTTATGTTAGTCATTTTGTATAAAGTTTCATGCAAGCTTTAGGGTGAAATAAAACCGATTTGTTCGCATAATCGAACTTTAATTATTATTTGTTTGTTTCAATCAAGAAATAAATTCATAAACAGATTATAATGCGAACTATTGTTTTTCTTGATACTGGCAATCAAACGGCTGTAAGATTGCCTAAAGTCTTATAAAAGCTATAAACTATTATGAACTATAAACTATTATTAATAGTTTATGTGCATATATAAAAATAAATTTTTTTTTATTAGTATAGTATAGTATACTGTATATTTATACATATTACATATGTATTCTACAAAAATTTTAAAAAGCATGGTTTTCTTGGCTTTTCAGTTATTGTCTTTGATGAATAATACTGTTCGCTTCCGTTTTAGCATTTTATCTAACCGTAGGAAAGTTTGGATAATCGACGCTTTATTTTTAAAAGTTGGTGAATATCACATAAAATATAGAGATTAATACAAGAGTTGGAAACATAGATTTGACACGCAAAAATGGGAAAAACAACAAGTTTTATTTTAAATAAGGTTACCAGCTTATTTTGTTCCAATTATTCAAAATAGTAATATTTCTCATAATTTGGCCCATTTTAAAATGATAGTTAGAGGTTGCTTCCATAGTTTGAAAGATTGGTTTGAAACATAGATAACATTAACACGCGATTTTTCAGATTTTGGTAGCGATCTCTGAATATTGTTCAAAACGAACCTAATTTTACCAAAATTATCTTTTTTTCTTATAATGGAACAAATTCAGAACGTATCTTATTTATTTTCTTCAAAAAACTTAAAAATTACTCTAGTGAGTCGTATATCAAAATAAAACGAAATGTAACTCGTAAACGTCTAATTTTTATAGTTTTGTATTTCTCTGTGGTGAGATGACAAAACGTGCACGATGACAAAAAAGTTTAAAACGTGAGATCACTTATCGCGAGTGGGATACATATCTTGAGTAATATTAGATATCTATTATTGACATGGGTTTCAATATAGATCATGGGGACAATCTCGTTTATGTGATTGAAATTGGTTTCGTCCCTATCAAGCTTTGCATCAAACCCTTGTTAAATATCCAATTCCAATACTAGTTTATATTATTTTATTTTATTTATTTTTAATGTACAGGTTTGAATTACTCGCTTATACAGTATCGCACTAGTAGTGTGATTGAATTTATTATAGTTTACTAGTAAGTAGCCCGTGCTGTAGCACCGTAGAGATAATTGTTCTCTTAGTTATCATACTCACATACTCACATGGTAGTTTTTACGATTTCCTTGTGTGCTAAGTGTGTTTTTGTTTGTTGTCATGGACACGTTTTTCCATGGACAGATAAAGAAAAACAACAACTATATACAGTTACTGCAACAATATACAGTTTTACTGCAACACATAGTTTGGTGTAGTTGAAATACATGATAGTTTCTCCCAAAATGTATGACATTGTTGGAGTTTCGTAGTAGACACCCTGTATATCAATAAAGCAATAAAGATATAGTATAATAAATAATCAGCAAATAGTAATAACGGTAGAACTTACATTAATAAGCAGGCTTCTATATAATACTAAAACATGCAGTATACGTTTGGTATCACCCTGTATATTTTTAATATATCTCTACGATACGACTATCGTTTATAATTTAATTCCACTCTCACATATTTCCGTGTAATTTATCAGTTTACACATTAATGTAAGTATACAGTAGGTTATAAAAAATGAAACGACAGTTATACTTGACGAAAAATTACGTTTACTATCACCCTGTATATCTTTAAATACAATGCAAGTATCGTACGATTTAATTTCGCTGTAACACTATTTCGGTGTAATTTATCAGTTAGGAAATTATAGAGAAAGTGGAGTTCTCCATTGTCGTGAGTGTTTGACAGTGCAGTCTACTTGTGGGCGGAGCTTTCTTTAAGGGGTGCACCAATAGCAACGACTTTACTCGAAGCACTCATTTCCTTTTCGGTTTCACTTTTCTTGTGGAACAATCTCTTAAGGATTTGGCTATTGATTCTCCCCAATTACCACTGTGACAAAGTAAGATAAATAAATAAACAAGTTATTTTTAAAAGAAAAAATTAGGGGGGGGGGAGTAATGCATTATTAATTTTCTTACAATGCGAATTTCTTCCTGTTGTTAGTTTCCCCCTTTTCACCAACGTTTTCAAATTGAAATTTGATAGTTATTTTTTTTGTGGACATGTTGTTATTGTTAAATTATCGACGTTTCACAAACTGAAAATCATCTTTTATCCTATTGATGTTGGATATATTCAGGAACGTCGTTACTTTGTGTTTTTTGTATAGTTTTTACGCGTTTGTTATTATTTTGTGATATTTCAGGGATATTGTTAACTCACGTTAATGTCAGATTGATGAATCTAACAAATTTTTAGTTTGCGTAAACGTAATTTATATTATTAGTTTCATACAGGGTGGTTTATCAAAATTATGTCAACATTTTTGGAGATCTTGGGACGTATAGCTAGCTATGTTTGTGTTAAAAACATATTTTTGAATCACCCTGTATTAAAATAAATAGTAATGATGCTGTGTTTCTAAGACGTTTTTCGCTTAAGAAGTTTATGATTTCTTGAAAAACGTTTTAAACATGTTTTCATTATATATATACGTCCTCGATTAATGCGAGTTTTTCTTATATAATTGATTTCGCTGTTATGCGATGATAGAAATATTCTAAGATTGCTTTTTATATGAAAGAAAATTTTGCTATTATGCGATTTTTTTTGGAGTATAATTTATTTATCGTTATTGATCTTTGTGTTACCGGCAATATCTACAGAATGCCTAACCTTTTTTTTGGCAAAGTACGAAATAATATTCAACTGTTTAGGTTAGTTAAGGTTAGTTTAGATTTTCTTGAAAATGCATTTTAAGTCAAAATTTAGGCCCAAATTTAAACCAATTCTGAATTCTTGCTTAACGTAACTATTCCAATGCTGATTTTTATATATCGCCTATACGAGGCTGGGTTTATTCTTATTAAAATACTATATACTTTGTATATACTAAGAATAACGGCGACAATGCTGCCAGTGATATAGAAGTTCATACCAAACAAAATGGAGATGGAAGAAAAAGCCAATTTTATCCCACTCTTTTCTATTTGATGTGAAATTCTTTTCCCCCACCCCTCTTAACAGAAGCTCTCCATTTCCCGTTTGCTTTGCTATGCCCCCATTTTTTTTTCGACGTATCAAAACACATCCACGCCCCCCTGGGTTGCAAACACCATTAGTGCATTATCGTTCGTGGCAAAAACGTTCGTTTTCAATCAGGTTTCTGGCGCTTTCAACAACACAACACTCTTGTGAAAACTAAAGTTGTCGTTGATTTTTTTGTTGTTATTTATCGTGTTTTTTTTTTATATACATTTCATGATAATAGTATAACTTTGGTAGTTTTTGTTATATTTTCTTTGTCATTGAGTATACGCGA
Source organism: Cryptops parisi (assembly GCA_034695005.1). NCBI lineage: Eukaryota > Metazoa > Arthropoda > Chilopoda > Scolopendromorpha > Cryptopidae > Cryptops > Cryptops parisi. The sequence goes on along the minus strand of JAQIWH010001443.1, from coordinate 16,082 downwards.
TGAAACAAGACTGACCCCTCCTGACATGGACTAGATTCGAATGCCAAGAACTGTTGTGTTACGTATTGTGTATAGCCGTAACAAGTACATTCAAAAGGTCGCATGATAGACGAATCTTCAATCTTCTCGCTTATAACGAGGATCTAGGAGCATGATTTTCATCGATATAATAGCAAAATCACGTATAAGGATTTCGCATAAATCGAAAACTTTCTGGACTTGGGTCTTTGTTATTAACTTGTATTTTGTTTAGTGTTTCATCTTTTTAAGAATATTTTTTAAATGCAAAATTTTTTTTTTTTTGAGTTTTACGTGTTTCGATTTATGCCAAATTTTGATTTATGCGAATTAAAATTATTCAATCTTTGAGTAAATTCGATATTTGATTTATGCGAGTTTTGTTGAGTTATTCCATTTTTTTATTTTTGCTATTTTCGATTTATTTATATGTTGTTTTTTCACATTGGACTTATGCGGTTTTTGATTTATGCGAACGGTTTATTCGATTCTCGTTCTATGCGGTTTTGTTTTTGGTACGTTGAAATATACAGTTTTAAATTTCGATTATTTTGTATTGTAACTTTTTATTTAACTTCACTTGGTGTTGTCACACTTGAACCTCTTTGAGCTCGTTTTTTGATAGGTTTCCGATGACCTACAGAGCTGAAATTTTGAACATAAACATAGACCGTGGGACATTTTATTCTATTAAATTTTGACGAATGCATGTTGTGTCATTTCGAAGAACTTGACACGTGAAGTACAGTAGGTGTTTTTTGTAAGCGCTGTCTCATAGAGTGTTGCTGAGTAAAATGCTACATATTTAGTACAATCATATTTTTTATAGCTAAATTACAGAATTGTTGTAAAATAGAACGCTATATATTTATAAACATGCGTACATTTTATGTATACTTTATAGTTCTATATACTTCAGTATATTAACCAGTAATTGTTGCCAGTGTTAAACCACTCGTTATATGATCCGGTTAATTATACAATTTATTCTGGAAATCACCAATTGTTGTGAATCTATCCGAACATACACTGAACCCAAATAATTCGTGTACAAAAAGTAAATAGAAGATGTGATTTTTCGTGATCAAAAATTGTTCACTGGTAAAAGTGTTACTTTTCGATGACAAATAAACATTGAAAACATTCGTGTACACACAAATCAAGCCCCCTCCAAAATATACGCCTCGTCGTCGTCATCGTCAAGCTTTTCGACATTTTCCAACGTTTCGCTTCTTGGATGATAGAAAAGTCTTTTCAAAACCACGTTCCTCTTTATACCTTCACTTTTCCCCCACCTCGTGACTGACATCTTAGACACGCTAATTCGCCGCTTTTGGCAAATGGATTTCAACCCCACTTGTCACCACGACGATTCTCCCCCCCCCCTCCCTTTCCACCACCTCCACCTCACATACCGTCTTGTCTGTCTGTCTGTCTGTTTGACTGGATGACTTTGGGTTGGAAACCCCAAAATGCAGAAAAGGCAGAAACGTTCGACTCGCGAAAAGGCCACGAAATAACTTTGCATCTATTGTTAGGCAAAATGCTGCAAACGCGTCACTGTCATTCAAAAATGGAATAAGGTCGAGTTGGAATATTTTCTCGTCGTTTTCGTGTTTATCGTTGTGTTTGGACGGAAACAACTTTTAGCGAGCTACATTTTTGCCCACCGAAAGCTAAAATGTGTTTATATTTATACTTTTTTTTTGTATATAAATATGTATATATATATGTATATAATGTAAAGAAAGTCGTAAAGCAAAAGATGAAAAGTTGACGTTTTCTGCTTGTATTACATATAGTGTATGTGCGAGGATCGAGTTAAGCGGTTTTAGGTTTTAGTCGACGAGGAAAAATGTTGAATAAGTTTTTGTTGTTGTTGTTGTTGTTGTTCGGAGTCAAGTGGGATGAAAAGGAGTTTCAACTTACTATGGGTGGTTTGTAATAAAAATGATTTGTATGTGGAAAATTAAAGTTGGGTGAATGTTGCAATTGTCTGGAAATACTGGGGGTTAGGGAAAAGAATAATATTTTTACTTTTTTTGTGAGAGATAAATGTCAATTGATGAATTTTTTTTTTCGGAATTGATGTTTCTTTTAAATGGAAGCGTCTGGTGTAAAAGGTGTTAAGTAACATTTTTACAATTCAAACGCGGTTATAGATCTGAACTTGCTGTTTATGGGCTACTTTTTGTTGCACTAATATATTTGCACATATTGTTGTTTTGCTCAAAATGATGCGTTAGAAAGGAAGAATTGCATCTAACACATTCGAAAATGCTTCTAGGTCGTTTTTTGTAAGATCATTTTACAAAAACGTTTAGGGTACTTTTTTTTCGTGCGGCCATTGTGACTAAACTATGTAAGTCATAGCATAAAATTTAATATTATTGACAACATATATGAATTGAACTTTCATGTTATAGTTTTAGTTTTCTTTTGCCTTAAGCGGCTCAGGAGAAATTGCTCATTCAAAATTGGTGAGTTTTTGGCTTACCCTGTATACTGATTCATGTACACATGACATTGTTATAATATTAATTTATTTTCATACATTTTTCAATTGGATTCTATTTACAGAATGTTGAAAATTCTCGATGTATGCGAGTTTCTAATATGTGGTTTTCTTCACTATGCGACGATAAAAAATTTCTTAGATGCTTGTTATAGGCGAGAAAATATTTCTCTATTATGCGATCTTTGTGTTGTCGTTCGCAAGTGATTGAATCGTCATTTTATGGGAATTTCGATATATGCGATTTTGCAAATTTTTTTATGAGCGGATTTTAACTTTTACATAAATCGACAACTTTTTTTTGTATAAATTAAACTTCGCACTGTATATAGGGTGTCCATAAATTTAGACTACTCCTTCAGTATTAAGCGGATCGAAGCTGTAGTAATAATCATGGACATCCTGTATATTTATTTTAATGCGCTTTATATTAGCTTCACTTGTGACTTTGTGAGTCAGTGAAGAAAGCTGGAAATTAAACATATACTGGCATCTACAGACGTTTATGATAATATATTGTATAGTTCAATGGACCAAAAATCACACAGATTGAATCGAAAATTGCAGAAATCGAATTTCTCAAAACTCGCTGAAATCGAATATCGCATTACTCAAAGATCACACTAATCTAAATTCGCATAAATTAAAATTCAACTTGTTAGCTCTACCGAGAAGTGAATTTTAATCACTGTTCATTTATTCGTTACCGTGTTAATTCATTCTGTGGGTTTGGAAACAAATTGTAGACAAACTTGTTTTCAATGTTCTTTTTAGGGTTAGACCATGACGAATGGTTTCAATTACCACCATGAAGAACCCTCGCTGGTGGGGGTAGTTCAAGGGACGATTTTTCTTTTTTTTACATGGAAGGGATGATTGCTGACATAAAGGCGTGGCTTGTTCTGATTGATTGATTTTCTATATATATATTTTTTTCCAGAGTGTGTTTCTCCCTCTTTCTCTTCACCTACTTTTTATTTACTCCCCCCTCTGTCTTTTCGATGTCGCTGAACAATTCGAGTTTAATTAGGTGGTTGACGACCCACTGGAGGTTTCGAGTTAGTGAGAAGGCTTGGCCCATGAAGGAACAGGAAAGAGAGGAAAGTGAGGGGATGAAAATAAGGGATGTGAAAATGGTTGGAAAAAGTATAGACTGGTGGCTGTGAAATGCGCAGTGCGCATGCGCCACGTTTCTCGCCAAAGAAATCAACGATGCGCAACTATGGGTGTGCAATTCGCGTGGGAAAGAAAACAGGGAGAATTAAATGCAAGTCGTGTATATGAGACTTGTGTGCAAGAAGTGGTAATAGATGACGTAACAAATGAGATTTATGTGTTGTTTGTGTGTGAGTTTATGTCAGTTGATAATAAATTTTTGTTATATTATATCTGTTGTGGTTCTTCATCCACATGAATGTGTCTTTAGTTTGATTTTCTGGAAATTGCGGATTGTGTTATGAGATATGGAAAGATATGGAATAGATATGGAATTTCACATGGAAATTTCTAAACAACACCTCTAATGAATCCAAAAAAAAAATGAAACCAACTGAGTATGGTAAATACCTAGAGTGGTGCAATAATCCATGCAACCAGCCAAACCCAACTGATTTGATCCATATAATTCATTGCAGCCTCTCTGATGAACCTTCTCCCAGAACATTTTCTAAATTACAAATTACTAACTTACTTAACTTATCTAAAAATAAAAAATCTATACCAAATGATATTTTAAATCCCACTGTTATAAAAGCAGTAGGTCCAATTGCCATCGATATCATTACAACCCTCATTAATATGATTTCGCAAACTATGCAATACCCGAGCCAATGGAAAATAGCATATATTATGCCCAAATACAAAGGTGGCCTTGAAAATATTTATACCTCTTATCGCCCCATAGCAAATCTTGCTTTCCTCTCTAAAGTTGCTGATCGTATCTTATTCACTGAACTACATACTCTTGCTTCACAAGCGTGCCATGCGAATTCCTATGGAGTGGTACCAAATAAATCCGCAGAGTTTCTCTTACATAAACTCTATAATTATTTGATTCAACAACATGTCCCTAAAAAAATTTGCATGACAGTTCTAAGTACCGACATAAGTAAGGCATACGATTCTTTGAATCGAAACTCCATTCTACTTGCATGCATTAGATACGGTATTTCCAACCCTATCCTCAATCTTTTAAGGAACTTCCTACACAATCGTTTCTTTCAGATAGCAGGACACCCTAAAACTATTACACCTTCAAAAAATGGCATTGTTCAAGGCTCAGTCAATAGTGCCCTATTATTTTTCCTTGTCTCAAACTCACTACATGAACTTCCGCTTCATGCTACTCTCTTAAATTATGTTGACGACAACTACCTTATATACGCACATCCTCCTGGCTCAAACACTATTCTACAAAATGAAATTAAAGATGATTTAATTTCAATAGGCAACTGGTGTAAATCACACACTCTCACCTTGAATACTTTAAAAACTAATACTCTAACAATTTTTTCTCCATCAGAGGCTAACAATCAACCCACAAAGATATTGGGAGTGTGGCTCGACCAAAATCTCAATTTTTCTCACCACATTCAAAAAATCACTATTAAACTCAATAAACATATCTACCTTTCAAAAAGATTAAAAAATATTCTCACTAATAAGGAAAAAAGACTCTACATCAAAGCAAAAATTACTCCTATAATAACATATGCCATTTCCATCTGGGCTGATACAGCCAAATATCGCATTAAAAAAATTCAAACTTCATTTAATCGAATCGTCCGAACAGTATATAAACTTTCTCCCTATGCATCAATCTCCAACTTTTTACGATCACAAAACATCATGACAATTCCGCAATTAATTCAATATCATCGACTTTTAGAAATAGGCAAAGCCCTTTTTAATTCTTCACATCCCCTTTCTTTTATCAACCAATATGTTCAAAATTCATCGCTTTCTCGATCTACTCAACTTTTTAAAATCATCCCTACTTTTAACTTTCCAAAGCATTACTATTTTCGATTTCCCTATAATAATTTTAATACGTGGAATAGTCTTCCACTTAGAATTCGAAAAATGCCTTTTATTTGTAAAAAAAATACCTGCAGCACCGCTTGTATTCATCTTAGAAAAGCCTTGCTCAATCATGTGCTGTATTCTTAACATTTTGTTTAAATTTTTTTTTTTCCCTGTATTTTTAAATTGTTATTCTACACTTTTTAACAAATTGTATTGTCCCTACGGGTTGTATATATATTAAATAAAAAAATAAATAAAATAAAAATATGTGATAACGTAGTGTACAGAAAGTTCTCAATTTATGCGAGATTCTATAAATAAATGCTAAATTGTTTGACGTGAAAAAACAATTGCTATTTGCTATTGTAAAAAGTATAATAATAAAATAAAATAAAATAAATAAAAAGCTATTTTGCAAAAGCTATTTGCTAGTTATAGCGAAATTACATAATAGCAAAAACTTCGCTATTATGCGATATTATTATTTCAAATAAATAATAATAATATAAGGTTTCTTTATTTTGCGATTTTGTTCTGTGGTGTTTGAACTTTGAAGTTTTCATGAGAATTTCTGTATATGCGATTTTGAGGTTTCGCAAAACAAAACGTAACTGGACATAATAGAATGAAAATGTAACTGAATGGGCTTGAATCGCATAATTAGGTATATTATACAAATACCTTTAAAGATATATGTGAATTCACTAATATGCGATGATGAGAGCAATCCACTCAGATGCTTGATATTGGTGTGAACTTTTCGCTATTTGGTTGGTGATTCATAAGCGATTAAACGAGATCAGTAACAAGTTTGAACACATATATTTTATTTATTTATTGTATATAAAAATAATTTGAGAATTTTGTTATATGCGATTTTTTATTTTAGAGGTTTTTTTGGTTTTTTTGGAGATAACTTTTGGCACAAATCGAGAACCTCTTGTACATAAAGTCTGCTAATATCAACTTTTACAATAAGTAAACAACCAACAACAACCCGTAAGGTGCTGCCCTCTAGTAGATATAACAAGTTTGCGTCATAATTTTTTTTGATCTCTGTCTTGAAATATGGTTCACATTTTAGCCCAGTAGCAAGCGTTTGTTTTTATCCCTTAATCTGTATGAAAATTACTAAAAAAATAGAAGAAATTACTAGAATATTATTGAAATAGTATAGAACGAATATAGTTAATAAAAACTGATGTATGCTTATTGTGAAAGCGAACTCAATAACAGGAGTCTATGAAATCGATGTCAAGCATTGATAGTAGGTTTCGCATTAATAAAAACATGGCAATGTCATCGTAACGTTTTGTCCTATACGAAAAAAAAATCGCCTTCCTGTATACATATAGTAAGCTTATTATTATTTTTCATTTCTTTTTCAACTTGGTTCCCATTCACGGTCTGTTGCAACAGAGTATATACGGTATAGTAGAGTAGTATAAGAGTAGGGGTAAGACAGAGTAGGGAATGAAATGTTAAGTCCCTAGGAAACGAATCGGAACGGCGCGTGGCCTCTTCCGTCGTCGTGCCTCTGGCGCATGCGCACATTATTTCCACCCATTTTTCTCTTTTCCCACCATTATTTCTTCTCCCCCCCTCCTCATCCTACCCTTTTCTGGATGGTGTTGTAGCTTTCCTTCTGTTTCCCCCATTTTTTCTGCTTCTTCGTCCCCTTCGTTTTCCCGTCATGCGAGTCGGTGTTTCTGCTTGTGTGTCGTTTTCATATTGATGAAGAATGGGGTTACACGGTCAATCAGTGGCTCATTTAGAAATCCACGCCTTTCACGTCCACGCACACAAAAGGACTTGACTGGCTTTTATATACTGTGTGTAGAAGTAGTACAAACGAGACTCGTTTGGGAAGAAATGAACGGAAGTAACGATGAACTGACTACCCTTCTCTATATACAGTATATGGCGATCGGTCACCAGTCCCGTGACGAACGTGCGACTTTTATTACGAAAAAAAATGTTATGAATATGTTATATACAAATATATATATATATATATATATATATACGGAGTATAAGTTGGCTAATAATGAAGATGCTGGGTAACGAGTCGAAAGCTTTTGAAATGTCTGTGGTTATCATTATAATTAGCGAGGAAGCTTGACACACATTGAGTGTTTCTTTTCTAAGAGTATTTTATACAATTAATTTATGTTTTTTACTGAATGTTATAAACAAAATTGTTGTGTACTAGTTTTGTGTTTTGTATATGTAATTCAACAATTTGTGAACTTATTTTGTTCCCATGGGACGAGTCAACAAAATAAATACAAAATCCATCATTTGATGTTTAAGCGTTTTTTGAAAAACAAAATACAGTGAAATTCGCTTAAAACATTTTTATTGTTTTTTGGTTTAAGAAGTTAACATTTGTTTTGTGAAAAAATTATTTTCACGTAATGTTGGTAAAAAAAAGTGGTTAAACCATCAATAGATTTAATTTCTAAACTTTAGGATTCACATTTTATGTATTTTAGCGTTTGTTTTTGTGAAATAAATAGAGTGAACCCGCCTTAAAATAGTTTGATGCTTAAGACGTTTTATTGTTCAAGAAAGTAAATTTCTAATAACATTAGGTTGAAGAAAAACTGGGTACAAATCAACGAACATCTTTGTATAAAGAAAATGGGGAGTTTCAACAAACAATAAACAAAGCGTGGAGAAGAAAATTTTGTCAAGTTAAAAGTTGGTCGTTTGCAAAGTGTCGTTTGTTTTTCTACCCTCGCAGAAAAGCAATTAACAATAAATAAAACCCGTATTATACGGGGCGAAACGTGTGATAAGTTAGGTACTGGTTTTGTATGGCAAAAGTTTTGGAGGGCAAACCATTACTACTGTCGACTTTTAGTAGGTTTTTGGCGACAATAAGGGAGGCAAAGAACGCTATAATTTACAATGTCAACGTTCATTGTACGCGTTAGGGTATCGCATTATGCTCGAGTTTTGTTTCAATTAAGATAACGACTTAATGAGGCGAGCGTTGCTTCTTTCGAAGAAAATAAAACTCCGCCTTCTTCAAGAAGAAAAATTCTTATTTTTTATTTTCTATTTCATGGTAACCGTAGACGAAGAAAAACATGGTGTCGCCGAATTAATGCAATGATGGCACTTGATTTACTTTGTTTTTCCGGTTGCAGCGAAAATGCTTCTTTTCAACTTGGTTTCTCTTTACTACGTATAGTTTTCTTATTCTTTCAAAGAAAAATTAGGATGATCGTGTAACGTTTTAATTTTCATAGTCTTTGTTCGAAAGGCGAATTAACAAAAGCTATCGGTTTACTTAGCGCGATTATTTTTTCTTCTTTTAGTAATAGGGTCGACGACACATTGATGATTCGTTTTTTTTTTCATAGTGTTAAAAAGAGGAATTTAAAACCAGTTTTTTGTTCTGATGAAAAGAAAGGAATTCACAAAAAAAAATGACGACGATGACATTAAATCTCATTTTTTGTGTGCACGAAATGTTAGGAAAATAAACGAAGAATTTTTCTTGTGAGAATTGTTTTTATTTATTTATTTATTTATTTATTTATTTATTTATGTTAGTCAAAATTCAGTTAAATCATGGTTTTGACTAGTCAAAACTGGATTTCACTGATTTCTTTTTAGACCGATTTTAAACCATCCAGTTATAGTGTTTGGCGGTCTTGGGCCGCATTACATTCGTGGTTAAGGTCAATCGGATATCGGTCTTAACCACGTTTTTTAACCTGAGATTGATTTAAGCACGAGAGTGCATTGCTAGCTAGTCACACATTTGTCATTTACTGATTGAGGTTATGTTATTATTTTTTATAAGATGTTTGTGATATATTTATTAATATCTTATGAACGTGTTAACTAAAGAAGAAAGAATTTTTGGTTTAAAATTCTAATTGGATTTCCATGGGTGGTGACTTTTGGATCAGCAATCGATGTTTAGTACATGATTATAATGTTTGAAATGGCTGATAGAGTATTCAATACGTTTCGTAAAAGTTTAGGATTGCAACATACCCATAACGAACGAAACGCATAAAGAACTACGTCTTGGAACGAAACATGTTCGTAAACCGAGAGTTGCCTGTACTGTATAATATGTTTGGTAGGGGTGAAGGAAAGTCTTGTCACTTGGCAACAAAAATGATGCTGGTCATTCGGGATTGTTGCCAAGGAGATTGGGATAAAGAATAAAAAAGCGGGAAAAAGAATAAAATGAAGGAACGATGGGTTTGAGTTTTTAAGAGGTTTTTTTTTTGTGATGGTTGACGGAGCGTCAAAGCCAAAAGAAGTATTTGGAAAAATGTTCGATTAGAAATTACTATTTGGATATTACGTCTAAACAACTACGGAATATTAGAGAGAATAAACCAATGTTACAGTGGTTGGTTATAATAATTTGAATGAAAATAAATATTAGCTTTGATTAGAAAATTTCTTTTTTTTTATTAGAAGTAGATCCGTGCTGTAGCATGAGGACATGAGATAGGACTTCTGCGAAACAGACTTTAGATTCAAGCGAAACCAACCAACCAACTAATCAACTCTATTAAGTGGCTAATAATACATCTTGAGGGTTTATTTTTACTGTTACATAGATACACGACACACATATAAAACTTGGCCTATTAAGATTATGAGTTACAGCCCGTCAAAAATGAAACGAGCAATTGATGCAATTTATAAACATAATTCATTGATTTAACTCATGTTGCTTTGCAACGTTTGTCACAGTTAGTGTTTTGTGTTTACTTCATCTAATTAGTTACTGCTTATTTGTGTTGGTATGGTAGGTAACACACTTATGTTATATTATGGTCATGTCTGTTGTGAGTTGTTGTCATTGAAACATTGAGGCAAGGAAAGAGGCGCAGAAATAAACAGACGCACACTTGGCTCTTATATTGTTTAATAGTTTGTAGAATGTTTTAGTTGATATTTTTGTTATTAATTATGTTTTAATGAATTTACCCGTTGTTAAGTCATATTCATTAGTTGAATTTTCATTGAGTTAAATATACAAATATAGTTGACGTTTGCTTTACTAGAGGGCATCATCGTACGGACTGTTTGTCGGTTGTTTTTGACAATTGTTTTTATTGTTGGCGTGTTTAAAAGAAAAATACATCAGAAACAGAATCAATAGGAATTTATTTGTTGCTAGTAATATATATATATTAGTTAATTTTTCGCATTGAGTTAATTATACAAATGTAGTTGACATTTGCTTTACTGGAGGGTAGCACCTTATGGACTGTTGTTGTTGGTTTTCATTGCTGTCGTGTTTAACAGATAAATACGATAGATTTAATGAGGAGTTTCCTTCAGTCATTTTTATTAGTTAACTTTTTGTATTGAATTAAATATACAGTTGACGTTTGCTTTACTGGTTACTGGATGGTAGCATCTTACGAATTGTTGTCGGTTGTTTTTGAGAATTGTTTTTTTATATTTTTTATTGTGTTTAAAAGATGCAATAGGATATGATAAAAAAATACACGGAGTGATGTTTTTATTTATGTTTATGTTATCGTTTCCTCCTTTTAATTACATAAACAATTAAAGAAATTAAGCGATTTTTATCACCCGACTTCTTATCTTTGAATTGGAGTAACAACACGATCAACAAAAACAGCAACAACAATAATAATAATTAATGGTTTTTAATCCCAGTCGGGAATCTTTTATCTGACACGATTTTTCGTCTCCAAATACTACTAGTAGTATATACTTTTCCATCCCATTCGATTTGGTTTTATCTTCTTTGTAATCGGTTTGCGGCTTAATTAAGCCCCCTCGCTCCCAAAACAAAAGGGCAACACGCGCCGAAATTAATTGGCGCGAATTGTACCAATTAAAGAGATAAACACCCTTTCACCGAGCCAAACCATGAAAACCCGGGGCTAAAACAAAAGACCTCCAACACAACCTTTTCCAATTGTGAATGAGCAAGTTCACCACTGACGCAAACAATCTCGTTTTAAAGCTGAAATGGTCGTTTGCAGGGGGCAGCACGTTACGGGTCGTTGTTGGTTGTTTTTGATAATTGGGATTTATTGTTGTAATCGTTATTTTTAATTGTTTAAAATTGAAATCGTTGAATTAAAATTGAGATAGTTTCGAAATGATTGTAGTGATGAGGTATATTTTTTTGTTGAAGTTTTTGGAAAGCTGCATTCTTGGCGTGAAGTTAGTCACGTGATATAGCTAGGTGGTCAGTGATCCTTTAACCCATGGGTCACTGGCATCGTTGGGGAGTGAAAGTACTGCCAGGGCTATTTTCCTGACAGCGTCCAGACATCAGGAACCAATAAGAAACACGCGAGCGAGCAGAGAATGTTCCCTAACGTCATTGCTTTCACTGTGTTAGTGCGTACTAGGAAAGTTGAGCAGGGAAGCCAATGGGGTGCTATAAAGTTTTATGACAGTGAAATCTGAAATGTAGTACTACCACACTATGGTGGTAGGTTTTTTTCCTCCTTCTACACGACCCCACTGTGCGGATACCGAGAAATGAGACGAGTGAAAATTTTGTGATAGTGTGAAATATATACAAATTCTGGGTGAAAAATATATTTAAAATAAATTATTAGCAAAGACTGATGATGATTTATATTGCCTATAATATTTTTAGTTGATTAAAATTATACAAATAAATGATTTTAACGTCTAACGTATAGGAGTATCAAATATGCGTGTATAGGGTGCTCAATTGGTGTCAATGTTTGTTGTTTACTGTGCTCTTGATGACTCGTAATATGGATTGTATTTGATTCAGTTGATGAAACTGTTTTGTAGATAATTTACGGAAGTGAAATGACAAGTAGCTTACAACGGTCGCGTGTAATTTGATCTGGATTGAATTATTAAAAAAATAAATAAATAAAAAATAAGCATAATTTAACTCGGAGCAATAAATTTTTATGCCATCCTATTACTAGATTATTAATACTTTTTTTCGTTACTCTCGGTTGAGTAGGATGGCAAAAAAAAGAATTAACTTTTTTGCTCGTAACAATTACGATTACAACATGATAGTGTGCCACGACCATTAATCGCTTATACGTACAAACAAGTCAGTGACTCGGGTCAAAACAAATGATATATCTTTCTGGGAAGAGCCATAATTTAAAGTTAGAACCACAAGCAGATGTTTTGGAACGGAGAAGAAAAAAATATATAATCGGTTGGTGGAAAAAAAAAATTTACAATCGATATTCAGCGAGCGAATAAATAGAAACCTTTTGCTGCTTGATTCATTCGTCAGACTTTTCCCTCCATAAGTCAACAACAGGAAATTAGAAAAGTAGAACTGTTTTTAGTAAGCATTTTTTTTCAAGACCTTTAAATGTTAGTAAAGAAGAAAAACTTGTGCAGAAGAATGTATACCAGTGTGTGTGTGTACACACACACAATCAAATGCATAGGATTGCAAATACATTTCAATCCTGTGCTCCTTGTTTTTATTTGGTGTTATGTATTTGTTCCATTTGGTTCTTTCGGACTGTCCAATAAACAATAAACTTATTCTAAATAACAACGGGATATTACAAGTATGCTGTATAAAAGCTTACATGATTTTTACATTGCGAAGTAAAATTTTGAATATTATATTTTTATTTAAATTAAAATAAAAGAAATTGAGGTATTATAATTAAAGATATTATTCAATGGCTTACAGTGGTTCGTAAATAAATATTATTTTTTAATATTTTTAATAGTTTCTGAACGTTTGACCCCACCGCGAGAAAACGTATCTCATCCAACTCAATCACCAACAGGTAATTAAAACGTTATTTATTAACTGAAACGTATAAATATAATTAATTTATAGTAATAATTGTTGCACAAAAGTGTTAACTCGAATTTTTGATTAAATCATCGTGAATAATGGAGTTTAATCGATGGGTTGGGGGGAAAACTCATTTCCAGTTGTTGTCAATCAAAGGTGAACGCAATGAAACTTAATCGATACCTATTTGAAAAATCGATAATCGCTGCAAAATAGGTATTCTATTGATTCAATTATCAAGCGTCGATAGTTTCGTTTTATTAATGTCGTGTATGACGCGTACATTTAGATACATGATCTGACATGTAATTACTAATAAGTGACATGTGCGTCACTCCAACACATCACGTTGTTAACAAGTTGTTAACGATGTAAACCTAGATATCGCACATACTATAGAAACGTGTCGTAGTTTACGGATTCCGGTCTCTAGTCGAGTTTTCACGTTTATTTTGAAGTTATAGATCGAAAATGTTTGACAATTATTGATAACTTTGATGACAATTTTGACGAATTTGGCAATAAATGAAAGGTACTAGTAATGATATTTCATATGAGGTGTGATTTCGAAAAAGTGAACTGTTAGCAATGCTCACACAACACAATATCCATATACATTAGATTCATAACATGCTTAAGAACGGTCACTCAACACGATGTCCGTATAAACCAATGCTAGAGAATGGTAACTCAACATGTTATGAAACAATGTTTAACGATGTTCACTTAACACTATGGCCAATAATTCCCCTATTAAACAGTGTACAAGAATGGTCACGCAACATGATGGTCAATAATGTCCATATAAAACAATGCTAAACAATGACCACTCAACATGATGACCAATAATGAGTGTACAAAGCAATGGTTAATAATGGTCACTCAACACGATGACCAACAATGACAATAGAAAACAATGCTAAATTGGCCATTATGGCCAATAATGTTTACACAACACTGGATATGAATGATAACAGGCTTGTAATGTGGTGTAGTTTTCTTATTCAGGTTAAACTGAACTTAGTTTAGCATTTGTTAAGAAGAGAATTGAAGGGCTTTGGTGTAAAAGGTTGTTAAGTAACATATTTATGTCCAAAATGATCTAGAAGCATTTCTTAATGTGTTATGTGCAATTTTACCTCCCCAGCGCAGGATTTTGAGCAAAACAGCAGTGTGTGCAAAGATATTAGTGCAAGAAGTGTGAAGTAGCTCATAGACAGCAAGGCAAGTTTCAGATATTTAAACGTCCTTTCTTTCAAAATTGCAAAAAATGTTACTTTACACCCATTTTACACCAATTGGAATTTATGAATATTCCTATGACTATTAAACACTAGAACCGAAGCCAAGATGTTGTACGTGATATTTCAACATTTTATCTTATTCTTTGTCCGTATGAGTCTATCTGACTTTGACATAAACTTTAAAGATATTAAATATATATTTGTAGTGATCTTTTTTATTAGTATTGATTTTTCAATTTTTACTTTTTGTTAAAAAAAAAGAAGATATAGAAGATGCAGTAGGTTACAATCGAAATACTTATCATCACATTTTTTGTTACATAGATTTTGAGTTTGGAGATGGATCTGTCTCGTATTGATCGACGTCGATAATGCCTCTTCTAGAATTGTAAGGCCTTATATCAGGGAGTTTAGGAAGAGCGAAAAGGGCGTGTACCGTACGGGTAAAGGTCGCTTTCTTGTGATGAAATTACGGAATCATCTGTGTGTGTCGAGCGAACTGTCACGCTTTATGTATGACAACGTCCCTCCCCACGACGAAAAAGGGAGAGAGAGAGAGAGACAGAAAAAAAGAGGGCACAGTTCTGTGCCCCCCCACCACCTTATTTTTTTTTGCCCCCCTAAAGATTCGCGAGTTCAGGAAATCGTATTTTACGTTGGC
This sequence comes from Cryptops parisi, assembly GCA_034695005.1. Classification (NCBI taxonomy): domain Eukaryota; kingdom Metazoa; phylum Arthropoda; class Chilopoda; order Scolopendromorpha; family Cryptopidae; genus Cryptops; species Cryptops parisi. The sequence continues at coordinate 831 of JAQIWH010001443.1, read as the reverse complement.
GGCTGCCGACGTCCCATCAACAATGCTGCAGTCGACCACGTGATTGACGACATGCCCCAGCATGCACCGATAGCGCCCCAGCCAACGGGATCACGTGACGCCCCGAGGGGAGGGGGTCTAACGGGTGGGTCAGATAAGGGGCGCTGCTTCGTGCAGCAAAGTTCACGAGCAGTAGGGGCATAAAGGGCGGGGGGCGCTGTATGTCGGGGGGTGGGGGGTTAGTAGAAAGTAGTAGTAGTAGAAGAAGACGACTGAGAGGACCCAGGGGGTGTGATCGAAAAGAAAACATGTTGATCTGGCAAAAGCTTTTTAGAAACGTCGTAGATTTTTTTTTATTATTATTATTTTTTTTTGTAGTTTTGGATCGAACGCAAGTTGCGCTATGTTGCAAATCTAGGGTCACCAAACTACTACTATACTGTAGATATGTTTGTTGAAATACAAATGCGAATAAAAATTGGGTTATAATTTATCGATTCCAGTAGTTAATCCTTAATAATTTGTTTTAACAGTGAAATGTAATTTAAATTGTCTGCTTAAGATGTTTGTCACAAAATGTCAACTTGTTTAAACGTCATCATTCATTTAATATGTTGTTAATTTTACGTTTTATAAAAACTAATAGAATAAAAAATAAGATATTTGTGTATTATCTTACAGCTATTTGTATCACTCTACGTGTTGGTAATTGCTTAACTAACTGCTAACCTATAAATCTAACTAGGTAACAATGGGTATAGATTCCAGTTTAGATTATTAAAAATGATAAAAGAAACAATCAGTAACACGTCGAGTGATAGAAATGGGCGTAGCCACTAACGCCATTTATAT
>JAQIWH010001442.1:0-31637 GCA_034695005.1 Cryptops parisi | reverse complement strand
ACTCCGACTCCAGTTACCCTAAATAGCCACGACTCCGACTCCGACTCCACGACTCCGACTCCGACTCCACAGCACTGCTTTCCTGCATGGTAGGCGTCAAAATGACGCTACTCGTAGTTTTGACAATCCTAAGAATAGCGTAATTTCAAATCGTGTTGTGCAAGGAAGTGACAGAACAGGCGGTCAATTCTAATGTAGTAGTTTATTACATTTTCAGAAATAAAATTAGCTTTTATACCATCAGATAAATTAAAAATAGTGTACTAAGATGGTTAGTTTTTCATGTTGACATATGGAGCTAAATAATGCATAATTAATCTAAATTAATATTTTTATTCGATTTTGATTTAATCATTAGTTGTAATATGAATATCACCTGCAATTGCCAATATTTCAAGAGGCAATTTCAATACAATAATAAAACTAATCAACTCTTTAAACCCCTCTTAAAAAATTTCACTGTGTTGTTGAAGTTTTACAGGAATTTTTTCTCTATTAAAATGATGTACCAACCACTTACTCGAATCACTATTAATAAATAAATAAATTAAATAGTTTAAAAAGTAGTGGTATAAGACACGCACGTGCAATCGGCACTGGTTTGATCTGTCTTACACGTTCATTAAGGTGAATGTTTTGGCAATATTGAATACGACATGTTGCAAAAACGTTCTCGACTGGAGGAGATTAAGCTTTCAAGCGGTGTCTGGTAACAAGCAGCATTGTCTCAAGAAAAATGTAATAAGCGTTTGAAGTCATCAAGGACTTTCTACGCATCCAGTACTTTCGCTTTCGGGTTGACTAGGATTCTGAAATCCTCTTCTCCAAGAATGGAATGCATGAAACCTGATAGCAGTTTCCTCTCTACACAATTCAGGAAACTGCCCAACATGCGTTCTCCTTTATCAGATCTCCCGCATTCGTTGTTTTCTTTCGTCGAGAAAACGGACATGAGAGGTTAATTCGAAACCTCGGACCGCATCGGATCCACTTTCGACGCAAAGAATGGACGACGAAAAAGAAAAAACGTAAATCAGTAATTATCGCAGATTACAAAAAGCAAGTTGTTGCTGTCAGCCTCAGCAGGAAACCCGTCTTTGTGGTTCCCAACGACGACGACCGAGAAAGAAAAAACGTCTTTTCTAACCCATGTCGTGATTTTTTTTCCCTCTCGCTCTCTCTCGTTCCCTTTCTCTTTTATCCCTTCCTGTACTTTCTTCCCCACCACCATCGCTTTCATCATCAGATTCCGGACTGGGACGAATTCATCGCAAAGAAGAAACGTTCTTATCTTTGTTGGCAGCGTCTGAAGCGTGTTTGTAGGCCTCTGCCACGTGGAGATTAAGTGGCAGCAGTGGCGTCACGGGTTACCGCAGAAAACACCGAGTATCTTAGTGAGGGGATGGAGTGAGAAGGAAGCTGGAGGAAAAAAGAGAAGAAGACATTGCCACCCTCCGGCAGTCCTCCCAAACGCCTTTGTTACCGGCAAACGAGGAGAAAAAGAGCGAGACGACGAAGACGCCCAAGAAAAAGCGAAAAATAAAAGGAAACAAGCCCAGATGGTGCTTCGTTTCCAGCTCTATCAACGCTGCTTTAGGGGATCACACCGACACGTGTGGAGAAGCAAAGATGATGAAAGAAGCAGCAGACGCGAAGAAAAAATCGGTGCTGCTAATAAAATGTTCTGGCAACCGACTTCTTGATAACGTTACTGTTTCCATGGACAATCGTTCAAGCTAATATCTCCTTCACTCCTCTTGGTTTCTAATTCGGTCCGCTTATATATGATTTTTTTGTGCAATAACATCCGGTTACTCATTTTACCAAAAAAAATGTAGCATTAAGAGAAAAAAATAGACTACTGCAACCTCTCATGTTAATTCGAATGAAAGATATACAGCGTACAAAATCCTAGGAACTGGTAAATTAAATTGAAGTTATTTCAGACTGTTTTTCTATTAATAAAATTTATATTTTATCTGTCTTTTTATGTATCTGACTGGGTGGGCACTTACAAATCGAGTACGTTTCGACAGTTTTTTACGAAACTTGATATCTAAGTTGGGATGGTTGATGCAAAGAGTATAAGCTATTGTTTTTAATTTAAGCGATTCATCTCAAGTGCGTCAGAGGAATATCTCACTCGTATTACAGATACGTTTATTATAGCCGTATGCAATATGATCAGAACATCCAGGAGCAATGAAAGAGCGAAACTAAAAATGACCTTGAAATGAATTTTCAAAGTCATTTCATTGTTACATCGAAAACCATGTCGTAGTTATCAAGACATATTCATGAAGATGTAGCCAGGGGTCCATTTAGTCAGAATCCACTGTTTTATTTTTAGCAATCCAACCGAAATAAAAATGAAACAATAAACCCCGTAGAAGCTTAGAGAAGATCACCTGTGTATTTATTTATTTTATTTATTAATTACTATACCCCACAGCCGAAGCCAAATTGGTTAAGTGAAGTTTCATAAAGCAAGAGGAAACGGGAGATCTCCGAGAAAACCTGCGATCTTGGCGTTAAATTCCCAACTAAATTCACATGGAACCAGTGGGATTCGATGTAAAATTTAGTGTATATTTTTAGCGCAGTGAAGGATATAATAGTGTTCTGCAATCCACAGCACCTAACGTTAACACACAACTGAAACACAGGTTCCAACATTTGTTGTGGCGAATTATTTTACTATTTTATTTTACTTAAAACAATCCAAACGGGATTAATAGTATTGATTACAATTTCAACACAGACTATCTAAAATGCAACTCCAAATTATATGAACACAACAAATTACATGAAGCACCTTTTATAATTTTGAATTACAAAATTATAAAAGGTTAGTCGGTCAAATTTATGTGCTTATATAACGCCTTGTTAAAAGTAGTATATAAATTTAAAATCTAAAAACACTTTGGTGATGAAAGTCTTCGAATATAGGTGGGGAGAGCATTCCAATCATTAAAACAGTTGAAAGGATAGACTTTTCTTAATTTGTCATCAACGGTGCCATTGATATGATAATCTCATCAAATGAGATGGCGTGTACGTGCTTACACAATGTGTTCAATATGGCCACCACAATATAACCACGCAAGCCTGCAGTCACTTGTACATATTGTCATGAACACCAAAAACCCACCCTGCACCCACTTATCACAAAAAAGTTGCAACATGCTCACTTGCCACAATAAGGTTGCAACAGGTGTAGTGTTGTCGATTGCAAGACAGTGTATCTCTACCTTGCACTACACAGGTGATCTACTCTAAGCTTTTAGAGAGTCTATTGTTTCTATACAATGTAGTTTGGTTATATTGTTGGAAATGAATAAAACAGATTTTGACTTAGTTACAATTTTCTAAATATGTCTGGTACTGTCGCTACGACTCACGGTTTTCGATGTAACAATTAAATGACACTGTAACTTCATTTGAATGGTCATTTTAAGTTTTACCTTTGTGTTGCCCTCGGATGTTCTAATCCGATGCTATATGACTGAATCAACGTAGTCGCGAGATATTCCCCTGACACACTCGAGATAAAGAATTTTGTAACGTAGTTGCAATACTAAGCGAGATATTCCCCTGACACACTTGAGATAAAGCACCCTGTATAATTTTTATTAAGAAATGAACAATCTGTTAATACCCCTACCCCAAATTTTATAAGCTTTTGCGTATGTTTACATTGGTGTTGTCAAGTGGGAGTTTGAATTAAGATGACGTTTTCTTGTTTACACAAGCTGTCAAAAACAACTTTCGTAAGAAAATGAGGAAATTGTTAGAATCTTCGTGCTGCATAACTATTGTTTGTCAAACAAAACGCTTGCGCATTGCGTATCAATTACCTAGAATTTAATTGTACGTCGATATTTACGCAGCATAATATACACTTTCGAGTTGCTCTTCACGCTACCCTTCCTATTGAAAATAGAGGAAGGAGAAACTATCTTCGTCGCTCGCTGAACGTTGCTAAGTTATTCGTGATTCGTGTTGACGTACACATTGCACAGCATTTTCTCGAATAAACATGCAAGTAATGGATGAAAGTTTGCACCACTTTTCTCCCACAAAGCGGCTGATGGTAGTAATGCGCATGTCATCACGACTAGTAATTGAAACGCTGTCAGCACCGAGTGGCAGCAAGATGATGGATCGCAAACAGCAATGACAATCTTAACTCGATGAAAGCAAGATGGCCGAATCCATAATCTCGAACCAATACAAGCTCGACGTACACTTATTTCTCTTCCCCTTTTACACACAGTCCTAGTCCATTTGCAGAACCCTCCAGGGAAATTGAAGAGTGTACGAGAAAAGAAGGATGAGTAATAGAGACCGTAGACATTATACTGTATCTATGAAAGCTCGTTTCAGTTCTGAATACATCAAATATTAAAGCACACATCACAAATACGTATGTAAAGCGTCGCAAACAATGATTAACATTTTAAGATTGTTTCACGTTTATAATGTAATAAAAGTACTCGGTGCTTTTAAAGTATAACCTAAACTTGTATTATATTTTTTATTACATCGCTACCCGTATGTTGAATTAAAGAAAAAAAACCAACTGACGTTCTTTTCATTTCAACTCGGTACTCATCGTTGAGATCGATCTTTTCGCTGCAATTTATACATAAGACTATTTCTCATGGTACCGTTAACGATTGAAGAATGAAACTCGTTTAGAAGTGGAAGCCAGAAACGAAGGCAATTAAAAGATGATGGCAGTGGCAAGATATCGTGACTTTCCATCTGGTGGTAATGTACTAATATTAGTAGCTAGAAACCTAACGTCCGCCTAGGGTTTTCCTTCGAAAAAGGGAACCTTCCCATAGACCGCCGTCGATGATAAAAGCTGATAACCAGGAAATGGGCACAAAAAATGGCCATCTTTTTTTCTGGTAGGCAATTAAATACTAGCCTCGTTACGCCATTTATGCCAAATGACCGATTAATATCGTCCCCGTATACCACCGAAAATGTTGCCAAAAATTTGAAATTTTGAGTTGTTCGTTTCTCGCTCACTTTCAAAGTTACGTCTCGAATAGCACGTGAATGTGATCACGAATGCGTTTCAATTCAAAATAAAGCAACGAAATTCGATGCAAAAAAAAATAGTTTTTTTGTCGATTAATAAAAATTTCTTCCGCAAGGACAAAAAAAAAGTAAACAAAAAGAAGTTTTAAAAATTCAAATTAGTTTCAATATTAAAGTTGTAAAAAAAAATAACCTTAAATCACGCTTCAACAAGAAATGTCAATTTTGCAGTATTGAAAGTTAGCTATTCAGAAAAACAAAGTGGAACTATCATATCGAATACAACGATTACAACAAACAGTAATACGTGGAACGATTAAAACGTTTTCCTGCTTCAAAAGTAAAACAAAAACAAAACATTTCCATCCCCTTTAGGATAAAGTGTTTAAAGTGTGCCCGGTTTAAGACATTTCGCATCTTGGAGTCGTTAAATCAAGACAAATTGCATCTAACGAGTTATTATAACTCCAGTTATAATCCAGTATAATATAACGAGTCATAGTCCAGTTAAAATTCTCGGCATTATATTTGATTCATCCTTATCTTTTATTACTCATTTAAACCATTTGATTAAAAAACTTTGCAAATTAATTTTTCTTTTTAAAAACATCAAAAATATTCTCAAAAACATATCTTTATTCAAATCTAAAGCTATCTCACTATTATCCTATGGGATTTTGATATGGTCTGACATTCCGAGCTATCGTCTGCGTAGACTAACTGTAGTCTACAACCGTCTTCTGAGAACCTTGTTTGGTTGGTCAGTGTATGTGTCAATTACATCAAAGGTTCGTTCTCTCAAAATTTTGACTTTACCAAAGTTAATCAAGTACTTCAGACAAAGAAATACCATCCTTAATTCAAAATAAAAATCATCTCCATAGATTTGTACAATTCTTCAATCAATCTACTTACAATCGTCTCGCGATTTCTCATAAATTTCATATTCCCTTCAACATTCCTGCCAAAATTGAAGCCAGCTACCCCTATAATGTCTTTAACGACTTTTTGTGTGTATTTTATTTGTATTTGTCTCGTTGACCATCGTGGTCAAATAAAAGAAAAAAAGATTCCAATCTTAACACTACTGTCTAATTAAATGTATCACCGGATGATGTTTAAAAATACTCCTATATATGAATACAATGAAATTACGTCTATATTTATATAATTCATAATGACTTTTAATATTTTTCTTATTGAATACTGTTATCAGTCATCGTGTTAGCTTAAGATTAGCCAGACATTTTAGTTATTTCATTCACAAGACTAAAAGTGTCTTAAACGGCTCTCTACTGTCATTATATAATTTTTTAACTCTTGATACAGTATTAGCTTCCCTTGTGGGTTGTGAGTGAGCTGGAAATTGAGCGTATACTGCTATCTACAGTCGTTTATAAAAACCTATGTAGTCCAATATGCCAAAAAACGCATAAAACGAGAACCGCATAAAACAAAAACCGCATTAAGTCCAATATAAAAAAATCGCATCTATAAATAAATAATTGAATCGAAAACTGCAGAAATCAAAAATGGAATTACTCAAAATTCGCATAAATCAATATCGAATGACTCAACGAACGCATAAAATTAATTTCGCATTGATAGAGAAATTCGCATTAATAAAAAATGGCATAAATCGAAACGTGCAGAAATCATAAATGGAATTGCTCAAACTACGCATGAATTGAATATCGAAATTCCTCGTAAGTTTTAAAAGTCGCATAAATTAAATTTCGTATCAATTGAAACATGCAGGAATAAAAAAATGTTTTTTCGTTATGTATGTACATACAACTATATCTGTATATGACAGTAGATTATATAAACAACATGTTTAAAAAACGTTTTTAATGTACTTGTTTACCAAATAATTTTTAACTTACACATTTATACAACTAAAATATATTATTTTTATAAGTTTTATGGTTTTCACTAATTTACAGTATTGGTATTATGGAATGAAATTTTGGCATTGATTAAGCCGATTCATAAACAGGCCTCATAGCGCCTAGTCAACCACTTACTTATGGCGGTTTTTAATCACTATTTAAAATAAGTAATTTCCACATTGAATGAAATTTTCAGCAAAAATAAACTGACCTCTTGAGTCAATAAATAAAAAAAAATATTTTCCAGGCAACATGGTTTTTGTTTGGTTTTTTTTTTTGTTTTTTTTGCTTTCTTTGTACTTTTCAGAATCTAAAAGTTACATACGACTCATTCTTAGTAAAAAACAACAAAAAAAAACATTACCCCAAAAAAAATTTTCAACCAAAAAGAAAAAGGTGTCTTGAAAATCCACACTCTTTTCCACGAATACAGTTATTTCGTGGGCGTATTGGGAAACCCGTTGCAGGTAATTTCAGGAGCCGGAAGACATGCCTGGCATAATTAGCACCGAGCTCACCTCCAGAGGGAAGCACATTTGGATGCAAATTAATTTTCCCGGTTTCTAGGTGGTAAAAAAAAAAATTGGGACAAGACACAACCCTCTCTCACCAGAGGAAATGAAAAAAAAAATACTTCATCACACCAAATAAAAAACAATACAAAACGAAAAAGAAAATACTTTTTGGTACCCTATTTTTCCCTTCTCCGTTCCCTTATTTTGTTACGTTTTCGTTTCCCTTCCCTTTATTTCTAACTTCTTCTTTTTCTTCTTATTTCTTCTTACGTCCTCGAGGAGAGTCATCTCGGTGAGGTAAAGGCTGCCAGAAGCAAAAACCAATCAACAATTCACATTGTTCTTGGAAATGGAAACCCAACATCATCTACTACTGCGTGCACCAGCTTCTGTTCTCATTTATATTTTTTTTCAATGGCAAGTTTTGATAAATATGAGTAAAAATCGATTAGTTCTCCAATCACCGATTTCAATTTTGTCTCCATATTAAATATCAAACGTCAAGAGCCTCTACTTGTTTTGTTTTTTTGGGTTGCCCTATTATACTACTACTACGCCCAGATGAAAGTCAAAGGTTATATTCAATGGTTTACTGGAAACCTTAAGGCTTCCTTCTTTTAATATAACTTATTAAAATTATCCCACCCACCCAACTAAGGCAGCAGCTTTAAAAGGTTTTACTTCTTCTATTGACATTAACTTTAAAATTCATTACCCGAGATAAATGGAATATTAAAGTTTGGGCTTCTGAAATAAGGATCTTGGTTGGAAAATTTTCATTTCCTCTTCCCCCCCCTCTTTTTTTTTCATCATGTCCACAACCGAAACAAACCCATTTAATTTTAATATCATTCTGATGAGTTGGGAGTAAAACTACAACTCATCACAATCTTTTTCCCAACTGAATTGGACTTTCCGAAGAGAAAAAATGAGAGGAAAGTGAAACAATTCAATTTAAATAAGTTGTAACAGTCTCTTTTTTTTCTTAATGAGAAACTTCTCTTTTAAAATAAAATTACTTCATTTTCTTGTTTCTTTTAACTTGGCATTGTATTCGTCAATTAACGACGAGAACCAATTATAAATATTAAAAGAAAAACAATGATAATGTCAATCAATAAAAAAACAAACTAAAATTAAACTTAAAGAGTCAGATATAAATACAGTTGTCTCCTATAATGCTGGTCTTACAAGGATTTCCACAACCAGCAGTTTCATAAGTAAATTTGTTTCGTACAACGAGAGAACTCCGACAACGAGCACCTTTCAGTGACAATAAAGAAGTCAGTCGCTTATTAACTCGACAACTCTTGTAGAGCTGTGTGTGATGGATCAGATGTGACCCTGTGTACATTTGTTCCCAAACAATGGGGTTTTCATTTTTAAATTAGTAGATTAACTAATGCTAAACTATGCTCTCTCAAAGTAAGCAAAAATAAAATAGAAAATTCATCACTTATAAATAGACCTTAAATTAATAGACACTAAAAACATGAAAAATATGCATGCAAATATGCACTAAAAACCTTCGAAATATGCCCTAAAAACACGAAAATATGCAATAAAAACATAAAAATATGCATGCAAAATGTCACAAAACTGCTCAAAATATGCAGTAGTCATGACAATATGCAATTTGTTTTCTAGGTGTCCTGCAAAAAACACAAAAAATTCAAAGCATTTTATTTTTAGCATTTTATTTCGTGTTGTAGAATCTGGAATTTCTTGTTGCATGAAATTCCAAAAATATTTTTAAAAAAAAAAACCTAGGTTGGTAATAGAAATCTTATAAAAATAAAAATAGAAATTTTATGGAAATAAATGCTAAAATATGCACACAAAATATGCAGTAACACCTGAAATATGCAAAAATATGCACTAACATTTGAAATATGCACTAACATATGCAAAAATATGCAAAATAAAATGTAAACATTGTACTTGTGCAACAATGAACAACATTCATATTTGTATATTTATAAAAATGAGCGGTAAAAATAAATATTTAAAAAAAAAAAATCTCACTAATTTTGAGGGAGCTGCCTATAAAAAAAAAACATGCAATTTCATACAAATCCGAGGTCTACTTATAAGAATATATACAGGTTTTCTCGGGGTTCTCTCCTTTCCTTCTTCATCATAAAACCCTGTTCCATGTTTATCATCCACATCTTATCATCATTTCTACACTTTTAATTTAAATAAAGTCTGAGGGCCAAATGACATAGCTGTAACGCCAGTCGGTGCCCTCGTTAAACCTCAAGTACCCGCCTACCTACCTACCTACCTACAAGAATATATACTGTTAGAGTGCAGTGAAGGTGAAAATTGTTTTAATCATGTGGATTATCTACGTCTATTATGTGAATCTACGTCCGTTGTCTATTCGTACAACAAGTTTTTCCCATTAACGAGGGTCGTGCCTTCCACTAATTAAACTCGTTGAACGAAGCTAGACTGTACATTAAGCTTGTTAGGCTTATACGTCATAAGAAGCACTTCGAAATCCAATAACAACCAATATGTTACTACCTTCCAGTATATTCTAGGAATATAAACATTATCCCTGTGGTTGGGGGAGCTTAGATGGCAAAAGTCAATGATACCCTGACAGAACTCTTCTTCCAGAAAATAAACGATGACATTATCACGAGATGGTGAAGTTTCTTCCACTACTATTTTTCTCCCCTCTTTTCTTTCCCCCTTCGCTTAATGATGGGTTTTATTCCCTTTAGTGTTGATGATGCGACAAGGCCTCCCTCGTTGAGAGGGAATACAACACACACACACATACATACAACCCTGAGTAAGAAGTCGTCCGTTGCAATTTGCTACCACGTTAAAAATTATAATCACCTTTTTGCCTTAGGGGTGAAAGTAAGTAACGGTGAAAGTGAGTAACATGGAAGAGTCAGCGAAAGAGGCAAATTGAAGAGGAAAAAAAACAAGCAACGAGGTCAAAAATAGAGAGTAACGTTTTATGTTAATTCGTCGCAAATTAAACACCCGTTCATCAACATTTTGAAGACAACGTTGAAATTTTTCAATAATAAGAACACCAAGTTGAATTAAAAAAATTAGTAAAATTAAAAATAAATACGCCAATACAAATTTAAAAACATCAAAAATGTGACAGAAGCATCGGTGTGCCTCTATCACAATTAAGTAGCCAATAACTAACCAATTCATGAAGGCTGGGGATTAAGTCAACAACGAAAAGATAAAAACATTCAAATTGAACAAGACGTACTTTGACAGTTAATAATCAAACTATAATAATAGTTTGTATTGAACTGCAATGTACAATAAATAAGTTATTTGAAAAATGCAGTTTTCCAGTCGATATACGATAACTTCTCTTATTAAAGAAACGGTCGATGTTTCAAGCTATCAACAAGCTATCAATCTTGATTTCACCAATAATCTTCAAACAATAAATGGCTTAATAATCCAATCGGCAAGAATATGTTACATCTAACCAATACGTTCTACTTTTCAACGGGTACAAGATTAGCGTTTGGTGAATTGTAAAGGTCAAAGTTCCGTCGTTGCAATCGACTAATCCTATTGTGTTTGACAGAAAATCACTGTTGTATGCCTGCCTGCTGTGAACAAACAGCGAGACTATCTATCCACTGTGACATTTTAAATGAGATGACAAAACATGATGATGGCAAGCAATCATTTACATCAATGTTTAAGTTTTACAATCCTTTTGAAAACTCACAAATTATTTGAAGAAAAAAAAACAACTATATCATAAGAATAAAATCTAAAGCGTACCGAACACACAATAATTATCGCAAGCCCTCCTTAATAGCTTTAAGTAGAAAGAGGACTCGGACTGAATAAAAATTTCATGCTTCGTCCGAATTACTTGTGCCAGATCATGGGCTTACAAGTGAGTTTTTTTGTGCCTCCTCTTTCGGATTGGTTCTTCTTGGCAAGCGATTGGATGAACCAGGGGGTCGAGATTTTTTGCCCACCCCTTACACTTTGTTCCTTCTATCTCTGCGGTGAAGCGTGGGAGTAATTGCTTCGTCTGGATGCACAACCTCCACCCCCCTCATCTGTCGTTTTTCATCAGTCATTTGATTAATTAAATCTGACTATCACTCGGTTCGTGGTTATTTGCTCTCCGAAACGCCAAACGATGTACAACGGTAATTGAGAAGTAAAGCTACTTTAATTAAATTGATGTGTGAAGGAACCGTACTCGACTACATATAAAGCATAGGGATGAACGAAGAGTGAAGGAAAAAAAAAGTGGTTTAAAAAACCTCAAGAGGAGAAGAAGAAGAAAAAATTGCGACGCACCCGTGATTAGCTTAAGCCGTTAAACCCTCGGATAGCGAGCAACAACGTCGCCATCACCATAGCTAAATGGATGCAATCAAAAGTTCACTCTCTTATTAGGCGCCAATTAAAATTTCGAATACGGTGTGCTTAGCTCCCCACACGTCAGTTTTTTCCCCTTTTCTTATTTCACTTCTTAACGTTTTCCCCACGAACAAAGTACCCCAACACATTTCCCCTTTCTTCCCACAAACTTCCATCTAGTCTGTTCGATCACCAAACGCATAAAATAAAAAATATGTCAAGAAAACAAACAAAAATTGCTAAAAATAGCTGTTAGACACTATACAGGGTGGTTCATTAATCATGAAACATCCAAATATCACGAAAATACCAGGCTTCGGACTACCTACAATCGGTGCACTATTTGGCCTAACACTCTATGAGTCCATCACCGCCTATTGTGACCAACACAACATTTCAACTTTGGCCACATTACTTATTAGTGCCAAAATTCGATCACTTGCGTCGGCATATCGTAGTGTTCAGCATCCAAATCATTTTATGAAAAACTATCTGCTTGACAATATCGAGACTCGAGCTACTCGTTACTACAAAATCGAACTTACAATCAATACGTCTACCTTTTTACGTAAATGGTTTTCATATGACTGTGTTGAACATTGGAACCAATTGCCCTATGAACTGAGAAAATCCGTGTATGACTGCTCGAACCACAAATGCATAAATAGTTGCATCCAGTTTAATCAAAAAATCACTAATCATTTTATGAATCATCAATAGCGATTTGTTCCCCCTTTCTTTTTTTCTTTGTTTCACTCATATCCATATGTTTCATCAATTTTTGAAGTGTATTTCTGGCTAATCATTTTTATTTTAAGTTGTTTTAATGTATTGTTTGTCTTTACCCTGTTTGGGTGCATTTCGATAAAATAAAATAAATAAAATAAGGAATGTGAGATGTGTTAGACAAATGTCGTTTGCGTTATGGGGAGAATTTTCAACGGTACTAGTTTTATTGACCTTGAATTACTGTAATTTTCAAGTAAATCGCATCGCTGCTTCAAAACCTATGAGTCGTAGCTACCAAGTCATATTTAGAAAGTTGTAGCCAATGATCCATGTAGTCAGAATCCAGAATCGTTTGTTTACAACAATCCAACTATTATTATAATTGCATAAAAAATAAGTAAAATTTTAATCTTAAAAATGTTTATGAAAATTTCTTACTTGAACGCAAGACTAAAACCTCTATTTTGCTGCCTCAAACTATTATTTATCTTTGGATGACCTAATTAAGTTAATCCAACTATGTACTGATTACTTTATCAAAAAAAAATTTTTTTGTGAAATTATTTTTTGAAAGCAAGAATTAGAGTTGAAGAAGAAATTACGGTAAAGAAGAAACTCGTCGTCAGTCGAAAATCAACAACTCCGAAAAACAAAAAAACCATGATGTCACAGTTTTTCATTATTTTTGTTTACGGATTGTCAACGAGAGGTTTTTCTCTCAGTCAGTGGTCGAAAATCGTCGCGTGTAACTCCATCCAACATCGATCATCGCCTATTAGCGTTTGTATCGAAAGCAAAGTCGACTCTACTACTACTTCTTCTATAGCGAGTCGTAAAACTCGAGTCCTTCGCAACTCGGCATCTGGTGGCACAGCGACCTCACTCGCAGAAATAAAAAACAAAAAAATAACTGTGGGATAATATTAGAAGAAGAAAAAATATATAAAAAAGAGGAGTAAATGATGGGTTAGAATGAAAGAAAAAAGGAGCGACCGAGTCGCACTCGGAACGGTTATTGCCAGAGATCTAATGAATTATTATTGGCCGTCACTATCCGCCATAAAGATCTGATGGATACGCCGACTCGAGACTCGATAGATGCTAGCCAAGCATCGTAGCTGATAGATGAGAGGATAAGAAGACAGGACGTTGGCAGAGGATTCCGAAAACACCCCTACTACCCCCCCCCCTCCCTCCTTCTCCTTTTCTTTCGTCTACAGAAAGACTCCTATCCAAGAAAAGACCCCGCCCAATTGGACCAACACACATACAGTACACACACAACCAAATCTCGCCTCATCAGTTTTCGGACTCTGCTGGCCTTTTACGCGCTTCTTTTCCCGTTTTTCGTTTCTTCTCTCTCTCTTTCATCCCCTATTTCTTCTTCCCGTTCTCGTTGCCTCGAGGCCCAATTCTCCCGAGATTTTCTCCAGCACTCTGGCAATGGCTCGCCAAATTTATATGGCGAGTTCCACTCGAGATGTTAAGTTCATCGCTGGGAGAAACGAGAGTCCATTCGCCAGTTGCCGCCATGTAAAACTAATGGCTCCGATCCCATAACTTTGTTGAGAATTACAGATAAAAGAGAAGCCATTGTGGGAGAATTGAAGCAGTCGGAAAACCTGCTGTTGATAATGGAACCGAGAAAGAAGCGAAAAAATAAGAAGAAATCTCCAAGAAGAAGAAGAAGAAATAGATTGATGTTAACGACGTCGTAGTCCCTGCTTTTCATCGCTCGGATAAAAGACTTAAATTATTGAGGCATCGAATATTAAATTTTTATTCGTTCCATTTTTTTTCTTTTTTTGGCACCCATTGACGAGTTACCAAAAACAAGACAATAAAATTAAGGTTGGAAAACCGAATTTTTAAAAAAAAAAGATTTTCAAATTAAAACAAAGCTGCTATACAGGGTGTCCCAAAATCTTTCAAAATGCACTAATGCATTTCGTGAATAAACGGCTTGGAATTTAGTTTTATCTGCGTTTAAGAGTTCCAATGTAAGTCAAACTAATAAAAGTTTGAATACGCAGTTACCTGTAGGTCAAGAAGTGACGATGAATTAAACAGAAACGTCGGTCATATTGATCTATCATCGAGTTAAGCCCAAAACATACGCGTATTTTCAAAGTTCAGCCATTGAAGTTCGAAAATAGTTGCCAAGAAATGACAAAGACCTTGATGTATTTCAATGAGATTCAAGTGCCATGTGTTTTTTGCATCAAGATTTCTTAACTACAATATGGACGACGAGCCATTTTAAACTCGAAATCGAATTCCCCTTCAAAATTCACTTTTGCATTTTTAGACGCGTGTAAAACAGCCGTGGTGGGTTGAAAAATTTTGCAACCTCGTGTTCAAACTCTTTTCATTAACGTCATGACTCGCGTGCGTTAACACCTCACTTTCCAATTACTCATCGCATTAAGCGTTGAAAACAACCTCATTTCATACATCCTCCACCACCATCTACCCAGCCAGCCACATCAACCCTTCCCTTTCTTTTGTTTTCCTTCATCTCAACTTTTCTCTCGCCTCCGAAAACGTGTCGACGAGGCATCGCTTCCGCTTCTGCGCAGTTTGTTTTCGAGCTTTCAACGTAGAGAACTGAGCGCATCGAGTTGCTGGCAAAAGAAAAGGCATCATCCGTGTCACCGGATAAGGAGTCAACGGGTTGAGAAAAGAAGCAGCTCGAAAAGAGTGAAAGAAGGAGGGGCTTATTTCGATGCCAACACACAGTGTCGTCAAATTCGGTGTTGGGGGTGGATAACGCGCTTTCCATTCAAACGGCAGCCGCGTCTGTAATTTCACGTTTACGTGCACCTAGGTAATGATGCAAGGTTTCATCCCGTTTCGTCCCGATAACGTCGCCCTTTTATTAGGTCTTGGCGACGACGACGACAACGATGCCTAGAAAATAGTAGTACCACTAGTGCCACTGCTGCTGCTACTACTACCGTACTACTACTACCGCACTAAGAAAGAATAGCGTGCACTCGCTACCTAATGCCGTTGTCGCCTATCCCTCCTTCTTCCTCTTCTTTTCACATAGAGACCCGTGTGCTCTTCTCGCCCTTCATTACACGTCGACGCGATACAATGGGAGACAAAGCATTAATATCCGGAATGTCTCCATCTTCACCGCAGAGCCGAGTGGGGGAAAGAAAATGGCTTTTAAAACACAACCCCACCCACCCACCACCACCGTCTCTGCCTCAATCTCGAGCAAGAAATGAAGACGAAGCGAGGATCCAGATTTGCCCGCCAAGACGAATGGCGACCATCTTTCTTTTTTTCTTTTCCTTTTTAACTTTCACAAGCTTATACAAGAGTCTGCTTTTGACACTAGATATGTTGAATCGTGCGTTAAAGCCAACTTCGCCAAGAAAGCTTCGTTCGGTACGAAGATGAAAGAAAAGTTTTGCGTTTTCCCTTTTTTTTGCATAACGCAATTACTAAGTGAAAAATGTTGCACGCGCGCCTACTTCGCATTCTTCCGTAACGTAAGATTAAACAGCGCAACGACGCTATTCTTTGGGCAAAAAGTTATGTAACATCAACTTAACACGCACTTTAACGCTAAAGCAATTGTCAACTTTATAACTGTCATTTTATAATTGCGACGCGCCTACTTTTTTCATCGGCAAATTCGCTCACTAATCAGTGGGGACCTAATATAATTCAACTACATCAATTGTTAATAAGCTGTCCATCGACGGCATATATTTTAAATTTTAATTCTAATTCATATTAAAGCTCATCAAAACATCAAAATTTAGACAATCGAACAACGCATTAGTCTGCCAAACATTGCACGAGTTTTCAGAAACAGATATCAAATAACCAATATCAATTTCATAATTCTCATTACACTTTTACACCTTGCTAATGTTGATCAACCATTGAATAGTCGCTTGTTGCGAATGCAAAAATGCATCTCTGTAGTCTGTCCACATACATTCTTTGATGACGTCATGTAGTCGATTTTCACGAAAAAAAACGTGAAAATTAAGTCAGTATATCTGTCTTCCGAAAACAACTTAAAAATACGATAAACAATAAATATACTGATGGCATCATAAAAACGTATTCCTCTACCATGTGACTATTTTTACTGTACTAATACTCGCTTACAAAATAATTTTTGACAAAATTAAAGCAGGATTTCGTTTAAGCGCCACTTACAAAATGCGTTCCTCACTAAACACATCCAAAGTGGATACGACCCAATGATGACATTTTTGAATGCACAACATCGCTATGAAAAACGCGTCTTCGACACGCAACAGCGAAACACTTGGAATGACAATGTTGCTGAACACATCATTCTTCACATCGCGTTTCTCGTGGTTTGCAGAGAAGCTCAGCAGGAAATACCATTAGCAAATTACACGCCAGAATAACACCGAATGACAACGAGTTGATTCCACGTGATGGGTGGATCTTGATTCCATCTCTCGAACGCATCGTTTACCTGACAACTTTCATTTATTGCAAGCTTAGCAAGACAGGAATTGGAAAAGATTCATGTTACCTCATCAATCTCGTCGCTTTCAACTGTCTTCAACATTTCATCCATAGTCCTTTCCGATTGAAAATACTCAACTTTGCCAACTTTTAACCAATAAACAATTTTTTTACACGGGAAAAAAATAGACTATCGTAATATTAACGATTTTGATTGAACACTGGTGAAAGATAAAACAAAACTTACACCTCTAGATCCTTTGCAATTCCAAACTTTACAGTTTTCCACTTGACCCATTCATCACAATCGTTATCGGTCCCTTATGAGTCGTTGGTAATTTACAACTTCCAATCAGCTGAGTTTCCACCTTGGTACCATCTTTTTTTTTTCATAGAAACCATGAATCACCGTAGCGTATTTTATGCATTAATATTCTGTATAGTCATCACCATCGTCATCATTATCTCATCCCTAACTTCATCCATATTCTATTTCAGATTAACGATAAAGCTGCAAGAATCACTCGAACCGTAATGAACAGCTATAAATCAAATCAATTCGCCACGCGATAAAAAAACTATTCAATGCGAAGCGACGCGACATTATCCTCGCTTCTACCAAAAAAACAAAAAATCAATGTCAATTTTTTCAGCTTGGAAAATGTGATGACGTTATGTACCATATAGTGTACTATTTATAGTGGTCCAGAAACATTATAAGAAGTTTGATCAATTGTTGTACCGGCATATTAATCGAATTAACTAGTTAATTCTAAGCAACTAGACTGTTCAAGTGTGATTTGTTAGTCGTCAATAAAATGTAATATCACTGTAATACCATAGTTTTTTTTAGACCTCTTGGACTGTTTTAAATAAAATAAATGAAAAATTACTCATTTACAACCACATTGAGTCACGTGTGACCACAGTGTGTGATTAGCGATAGCCTGTGTACGTTTCTCTCTCCTATTTTCTTATCTGACAAAGACTATGAAAGGGAATTGAAACGTCTTCGTGATGTCAAAGAAACGCTAACCGGTCAGTAAGGTAAAGACGTTTTTCTTAAGAAGTTTATCTGGTCTTTAAGTTTAACTGGTTATAAACTACGTTTATCAGAGTTGGGAATTGTCCTTTTGATGTGGAAAAAAAAAGAATAAAATTATATTTTTTATTCTATAACCAAAAAACCAACAGAACTTAAGACTTGACGAAAAATCGGGTCATTGGTGTCGTTAATCGAGGTTTATGCGTAACCTTACGAAAAGGAAAGAAAAGGATTGGGAAAGAAGAAGAAAAAACAAAGAAAAGTTGGTTTAACGAGTGGAAAGATCCGTCGAAGCAGTTCCGGTTGGCATTCCACGTTGCACTGAGAACTGCGGGAGAGACAGGAAAGAGCGCGCGATTGAGCACCAACAGTGTTCGTCATAAGGATCATCTCCCGAAAGAGATTTCCAAGGCCCCAAAGGACCGACACAACACCGACTCTCGTCATTTCCGATATCATTTGCCAAGCCGCGTCATCCGCTTCCGATGTTGTTCACGGATACTACTAGTAATACTGGTTCTTTTTCCCGTTTCCTCGCTTCTTGTTAACTGCTAATGAATCTGTTTGCGCCAAACTCGTCCTCATAGATCTAGCTAAAGTAGCATTTTGTTTCTCTATTGTTTTTTACTCTTTAAGAAAAACAACTTGGTAAATGTCGTGTACCCAACGATGCATTGGACAACCAAATGAAAACGAGAATTGTTTATGGAGTTGACACTTAACCTTCCTAAGTTTAAGTGTTTTCAATTTTGAATGTTTTCTTCAAAATGCAAGACCCCAAGTAAACTTTGGTGATCCCTTGACATACAATAAAAATTGTAACACAAATCTAGACGCATTAATTTTGTAAACACTCGAGCTGTATTTTGATAGTCGCTGGTGTTTACAAATGAATGCGTCTGGATTTGAATTCCAATCCAATTCAAACAGCCTTTGGTTGGTCAAATGAGTTAAGCAAACAAAAGAGGAAAGCCATAATTCTGGCTGTGTAATTAAAAATGACCTTCGAGTAGCATAATTAAAAAATTGAGTCCACATGACCGGATTTGCATGTTTATTTCGAAATCAGAATGATGAATCACCGTGAAAAATTTGCAAATCAAATTCCACTCACTGAAATCGATTTCATAAATAACTCGCGCAATAAAACAAAACTTCTCGCGATAAAACAATTGTAAGTTTTCTCCCTATTTGCATTGTCTTCTTAAAATCGCAAGTTTTTTCTTCCTCCTTTTTGATTTTCTCTAAAAACATAAAGTTCATGTCTGTCCGTGTCTGTCTGTCTGTTGTCTGTCTGTCTGCGCGCATGAATTGAATACGGTTGAACTTGTTTTCATAAAATTTTGTTGCCGAAGTTCGGGTGATTCCGAAGGAATTTGCGTTTTTAGCACGTTTTAGCAATTGTGAGTGTTGAACTTTCTGATAAAAAATCAACCAATTCGTTATTTTTTCATCGGTCTTTTCACTAACTTTGTAAGTTATTTGTTTGTTTTTTTTATAATGGTACTGTGAGAAAGAGTTAGTTGACGTTACAGTTATGTTTGTATGTTAGCATAAATCAAATTAAAAATAAAAAAGGTAGTGTATCGTTTATGTTGAGGGACTTAGCAATAATCGGAATAATCCAAATCACCAACAGAGAGGATTCACCATGCGATGCAGGCTTTTTGACAAGTATCACAATTAATAGCCACTGATCACATTTTGCGTGATCATCATTAATAGCCACTGATAACAAGTATCACATTTTGTACACTTGATTTTTTCAAAAACATTTCTGTCACTTTTTTTTTATTGTATTATCCCTATGGGGTGTAAAACCAAAAATAAGATAAAAAATAATAGCAAAATTAGCAACAATTTGGTTGATTGCTTGCTTAACACGTCAATATTTTTCACAGGCTATCCAGCATAACACAACGCAATACAGTCGAATCTCTTCAAACCCCACTCCCTATAAACCGCTACCCCCCACCTTTTGCCACCAAAGGTCACAAAACAAAATTTCCTCCCATACTTCACATATGATATTTTGACGCTAAAACATTACCCAGCTTCCCGCCAACCGTCACACCTTTTAAGCTAAAAAGTATTGTTATGTGTAAAAAAAATCATTCGTTTAAACCGCCAGAATAAGAAACGGTGAAAAAAGATAGAGAAATTTAAAAACAAAACTTTTATGTCAGTCAAAAATTAGAAAACGCCGTTTATAGCAAAACATTTTTCAACTCTTTTTGTCAAGAGGTATTTCTTGAAAATCAGTCAGAGTCATAGGTGATATTTTGAGCGATAAAAGATGACTTGCATTAAAAAAATCTTTTCCTGATACTGCGTATTTTACATACTGTATTTTTTTTTATAAAACAACTATAAAATGTGGGCATTGCAAAGACATGTTACCAAACAAATTTATAGGAATATGAGCCTAAAAAATACAAAATTTTCTTTGAACCGACACCTTCGCTCACCGCCACTCTTTTGTTCAGCACAAAACATGGCAGTTTAACGAGATTCGAGTGTACTTACAGCTGTTTAAAGATTTCTAGCATAAATACGGCTAATGCGTAGCTGCTAACTTGCAAATACAAATGTTCAATGGAGTTAAACTAAAAAATGTAATCATATCGGTAAGAACGCGAGTGTAAATAATAGTCTTTTGTTGATTTTCAACGACGCCAACATAAATAAAAAGAACTATTTGAGAGGAGAGGGGTTTACAAAGAACTAGTCCTTTAGTGTTTGGTAAATATTCTGGCACAGACAATGACTCGATTTGGTTAAAACCCATTAAAACTCGTTTGGTTCTCTTAATTCCACATTTTCAAGTACCCCATTTCATGAAGAGTTCTTAAGCCGTTTACAAAACGAATATAACGCTTTCACGCACAGTCAGAAAGACACACTGACAGGCAAGTATAAGAGGATTTTTATTTATATAGATAACATCCCCAAAAATTTTCACGATTTATTTTTAGCGTTTTTTATAAATAGAATTCTTCGCTTCGTGCACTAGCCGTTATGGAGCATTGTTCTCTAGCAAAGACCCTCTAAACCTGAAACCTAAGCTTCGAGTTGGGGAATTGCTTTCAGTGACCAATCGACACCACAGAACACCACGTCCCTAGTCAAAACCTAGCACATCACCAGAAGTAGTAAAGAAAAAAAACCCGTAAAAATCAGTCGTTTGAAACCCATCCAAAAAACAAAGTCGCTCTCTGTACTGATCGTTTCACGCTATGATGGAAGTGGATCGTCAAGGGGAACTTTCTGCGGTGCTAGGCTAAAACATCGACCGCCCATACTCGTCCATCTTGACGAGGTCATCTCGCTGGGGGTTCTTTACCCAAAGAAAAAAGGAGTAAAAAAAGCCCTCATGAAAGGCTTCGTCCATTGGTATATGAACGCGACTCGTGTCAAGCGTTTCTACTACCAAACCACTCGTCGAGGCCCCGAGTGACTTACACACGCCGTCAACCTGTCACGGACCCTTTGGTCATTCGACGACCGTGTCACAGTCTGAAAACTGAGAGAGGGAGGGGGGAGGGAAGCTTCTTTCAATTTTCCAGCTAAGTGGCTTTTGGTGTAAATCAGCGCCAAGACCTTGTTTTTTGATGCCAGTTTGCTATCCTCAACTCGAGTCATTTTTTCACATTGCCCATTCGATGTGCTTTTTGAGGAAAACGCGGACCTGAGAAAGGGCGTTACCCCCATCGGTTCCACTTTCTTTGTTTCGGAGTCTCCCTTCCAACGAAGATACGTCTTGTAACGCGATCTATGGTTTTGGGTTTGTTTCCATTTACACACCTCGCAACAAATGACGCGGTGGACAGTGACAAAAACGCTTCCTACGTGTTTTTGTCTCTTTCGTCACACTACCCTTCGTTGTCAAAGTATTTTTATTCTTGCACACTCCCATTTCTCTCGCTCACTCAGCCTCATTTGGCTAAGGTTGCAACAACCGAATCGTCATTTCATTCATCAACTAAACACAAAAAACTACTCATGACCACAAAAAAACCCGAATGAGAGACGCTGTAATTGATGGTTACAGATTGTATTACATTACAATTTGTTATTTTTAATTGTTTAGTTGAAACCAGAATAAATAACACCCACGTAGCAAGTTGTCATAGTTATCCCCACATAAGCACTTTTAAACATTTTCAAATTTCAATGAGCAAAAATTATTTTTTTCGGCATTATTTATTTATGATATACTATATTTTTCCGAGTTTGCCTAGTTTAATAGCATTGCCCGTTATAGCATAAAATTGTTTGCCAGACAAGTACTGTTTATTTTTAGTTTGTATAAACATTGAAAGAAAGTGTCACTCAAACTAACAATCGTGTCAATTTTAAATAAAATTGAAAGTTAGTTAAAAAAGAAAAACTACATGTCCAATAAACAGTCTGTACTTTTTTACAACAAATCGCGTCTTACTAGTGACGATAGCAAGACATGAAAGCAAACTATCGGGTGTCCCCAACCCGACAGAAAACAGATATGGATTTTTGATGAAATCAATTAGACCCTACTTTTAGTCTCCTAAAGAAGCTGCAAATGAATGGGTGAAAAAGTCTTAAGACACGTCGAGACACTTTCTTTATCCCTTCGTCTCCTTCCTAAGAATCGCACACACGACACAAAGAAAAACAACTCAACGGAAAAGACCTAACTAATTTCACAAAGTTGCTACGTTTGCTAAGACCTTTCATCTGCCGAATTAAACCGGTAATAAAAGAAACGCTTTTACAAAAATTGACGCCTTCGGTCTATCCGCTCACGCCCCCGCGTTTTCGGCAGAACGAACAGTGAGAGGAAAAAAACTAAGAAAAGAGCTTAAACGAAAAGCGGCAGTAGCATTAGAGGGTGCCTCGTGTGTGTGTATGTGTGTGTGAGTGTGTGCAAACCGGATTCTTTGGTTCGATCGGACCGAGGAACCCAGCAAACTAGCGACAGCTTCAGTAGTCGTCGTCGAACGCGATGAGAATTCCAACAGCTGGACTGCGCTGGCTCGAGAATTTCAAAGAAGGCACTGCGCTCCATCGACAATTGGCAGTTTGAAATAATTTTTCCCACTCGCATTTATCGACCAGTCTGCTATAAAAACAAGATCTGGTGAGCAGAAATGAGGCCATGGCTGCATTCCGATTCCAATTCTATTGTCCTGTTTTTCGGTTCGGCCACGGCAACGGCGGAAAAGGACATTCCGCTGCATACCAATGCTCACTTCCAAACAACCTTTAAAGCCAATCCAAATTCTACACAGTATAACGATAATCGATCCCAATTGTCGTCCGTTTTATCGTTTCATCGCTCAGTGTATGTCGTTTAAATCGTTGTTTTAAGTGTCGGTTTATTCAAATTAGTCCACTTCCAATTCCACCGTTTGTCTAGTTGAGACAGATCGAATCTTCGATCATGATCGAGGTTCTTATAAGACACAAAATTTAACCAATTGACTAATCACGTCTACCTTATTTGATTTCCGATTGAACATAACTGAAGGGCCTGGTGTAAAAGGGTGTTAAGTAACTTTATTGCCACAATTGACCTAGCATTTTCGAATGTATACAGTTCTACTCATAATTTTGCACAAAACAACAATATGTGCAAAGATATTAGTGTAAGACGTGTCAAGTTTATTTTTTTTATATTTAACAGAAAACAATCCACTAGAATCGATTACAAATAAAAAAGTTGATTTATAAATCGTGCATAGACAGCAAGGCAAGTTCAGATCTTTAAACATGTTTTCCTCGAAATTATAAAATTGTTACTCAACACCCTTTTACACCAGGCCCTTTAATTTTAAAGCATGGTTTGGATTTTAATTTTAAACTCGTCTTAAAATGATTTTTTCGTCTATTTAATGAATCTTTTCAAGCATTAACGCATATTTTCTATGACAGTCATTATTAGAAGAACACATATTTACACCTAATTAAGGTGGGAAAACCTAACGAGCCGAAGTAACCACCTACAACGCAGAGTCAACTCGCAAAACCACAAATTCACAAAAACACGTTCTTGTTAAGAAAAATTCGTTTAAGACAATGGCCTGTGGAATTTTGACGCAAAGAGTTCCCGATGTTTACGTTCGAAACTTGGCGTTGGATGGGAAAAGAGATTTGTATCTAACGAGGCCATCACGCGATTGTTTATCAACAAACGGTACGTTTTTAATGGAATCACCAGAATGGGTTTAGCAAAGGAGAAGAGTAAACAAACATAGGTGTGTGACAGGAGGGGATGTCGCCACTCGGCTACTCCGACGAGAAGGAAATAAAATCAATTTCCCTTCGTTTTTCTACATTTCCCCCACCCCCCTGCCATTCCGAGCCAAGCCGTCACCCAGATTTCGAGAGAAGTAAGTAAAGCATCCAAACTGTGCAAACCCGTCTACCAACCTAAAGGCCTAAGCTAATAACAACGTTGCCACGTTGATAATTAATGCCAGGCACGAAGCTGCAGCCATTCCTGTCAAATGCACAAAGGCAAACACGCTACAAGCCCACACAGTTTCAAAGCGCATTACACTAAAAAGATCAATTCTTCAACAAAAGGGGCGGTGCGTACATTCCCCCCTTCTTGTTTTTTTTTTTAAATTTTCTTTTTTTTTACCTTCCATCTTTTTCACCTTCCCCCATTAAGGGGATTGGTTGTCGGCAGCCGATACTTTTAGAGCTTCTCACTTGTAGCGTTTTCACTTTTAAAAGGAAGGTGGTGGGGGTAAAAGAAAATTCGACGTGGAGGAGGAAAATGAAAGGTTCCGCCAAAGATCTTAAGGAAGCGAGAGTTTAATTTTCCACCGTTCTTAGTTTTGAAACTTTTGACAGGTGAGTGACCCCCTTCCCCCTCCCTCCCCCCCCCCCAAGATTTTACTACGCCACTAACTTTCCACTCTCGACTCGGAAAATTGGGTTGGTAGCTAAAGTCAAACAGCTTGTTACGACAACAGTAATAGTAATACTAAGTTTTCGGTTTATGACACGCACCCTCACATGGGACATTTTAGAAAATGTAACAATAGATCTGTTCATACGCTACATCAAACTTGTATTGCAGACTAGTCTTCTTCGTGATTTTATTTTAGCTACCTGGCACTCTCGACTTGACAAATGCAGCTAAACAACGTCCAATAACTATCTCGTTATAAAAATTATGTCAATTCAAAATGCTTGATTTATAATACGCTATCATTACGTTATTTTGGGAAAGTTAGAAATAGTCCCTTCACACGTTACACCTAACTAGTATTCCACATGACAAAAACTATTTTCATTTTATGCACTAGTTGATGAAATGTGATTTTAGTTAATCTATTGTAGGGATGACAATTATAAAAATTCGATTTTCACTCTTTTTAAATTTCATTTCGTTATGTCATATGTCGAGATACACGTTGTGAACCGAAGCCTACTGTGTAAACACGATTCGCAACTAGTATCAATAAAGTGAAGCGTTTATTCTCGTTATACAAATATAACATGTCGTTTCAACACCATAAAATGTCATATCGATCCCAAGTGGGATAAATTCAGTTTCTCAGTCTCCACAAACACAAACCTATTTACAACGTACGTATATAAAATACTCTCCAACCCCACGCGGGTACAGGAAAAATCGATATACAAATCAAACATGTCGCTAAGTAGAGTGGTGTGTGGTGTTACGCGCACGATAGATATCTCCCAAGCTACCCACACGGGACTGATTAAAGGTGCATCAACGAGGCTGCAGCAATCTGAGATGGGATAAAGAAACCTCGACAGGCAGCGTGGATTATTCCTCTCCCAACGGTCAATGAAACCCAAAGGGAAGATAATAGGTGGTGAGAGTCGAGTCGAAAGGGGTGAAGTGGAGGAGTGGAGAAATGGGGGTAATCCTCTTGACACGTGACAGGAGCATCTGCGGGGAATTGATAGCTCGCTTCCTGATGGCGTGCGGGATGGGTGATTAATACAGTGTCCACGAGAAACACTGTTGGAGTAGGAAGAGTGAGAAGCGATTACTCGCTACGAGTTGCCCCACAGCTGGCTAACTTATCTGCAACAACCCTTTGAGAATAAATCACATTACACCCCCCTCTTTCGGGATGAGAAACATCGTCTATCGTTATCCAGAGTGGTAGTAATACGCCGAGCAAAACATAAGAAACGTGGTGTTCGTGAGCAAAGAAAATCGCCGAAAAAGAACCCCCAACTTCTACCAGTTATTTATTGTATCGTCTACACTGCCCAAGTATAGAAACCTAACTACATCAAAAAGCACTTAACATACGAACAAAAAGTGAACATCGAATCACGAGTTGACGAAATAAATATCAACGATTATAGAACTGAAACCTGCAACACCTTAACTGTTGACACGATAGTTAAAATACAATAAATTATAAGTTAAAACATCTGCATCTTATCAATAAAGTACTATTTATCTTCCAGTGTATGAAAATCCTTGTTTTCTATCCCTAAAGACATTTGACTACTGAAGACATTTGAAGACTATTTGCAAAGTAAAGTAGATTTACGCATATATTTATACAAAATGTAGATATTACATGATAAAATTTTTTAACAACTTGTATTTAAATTACTCCATAAAACCGTTATAAATGCAACTGACCAATTTGAGATTTGTAGACACTTGTGGTGCACGTAGAGAATGTATCATTTTGACGTGTATATGTAGGTTGTGACTTTTTCTTGTTTATGTTACTATTACGTATACAAATATACGTATAATCTTATCCATAAAACATTCATTTCAACTTATTTTGCCAAAAGTAGCGATTTCAGGGATTCCCTGTATTAGAATTATTAATGACAAAGTGAAACTGACTCTGAACTCAGTTTGAGACTTCGTAAATAAACGGTTACTATTTCAGCCCAAAATAATGAAATGACTATAGGTATATTTCACCAAAAACTTATAAATAAGATATCAGCTACAAAATATACAGTACTATATACTGGAAAAAAATCTTGTTAAATGCCAATAGCTACTGAATATTTCAACGTTATTTTCGAAACGTCGCGGTCAGGCCAACAGTAAATCAATTCAAGATCGATAACACGCCAAGGTATAACAACATGCATCAGTATTACAATACTTGCGACTTTTTCGTATGGCAAGTCTTAATTTAACGTTTCACTCTTTATGACTTTTCAATAGACTGCCGAGTGCTAGTTACAGATGGAACTTGTAACCATAAAATTTGACGTTCTTCTATTCAGACTACATACTGTATTTTATTTCACAAAAATAAATAGTCTCAAAAATTGAGAATTGACAGTCGGAATAATTCAACTATTTTTCAATTTGAAGCGTGACAAAATGTTGATGAAGTAAATACTAGCTCCAGACGAATAATTGAATGCCTACTATTTTTTATTATTATTATTATTATTATTCGAAGGAGAGAGGGGGGGGGGATTCGGTGTTTGACGTTTGTTCAAGCTTTAAAATTATAGAGATTTTCATTCCTAAACCATAGCTTCTCAGCTTCGAGATTCTAGCTCCAAAGCGAAAATTGCAATGATTAATCATTTGCACCGACTGAAGCGATGATTAGTAATTAAATTCCCACGAAAAATGGGTCGAGGGGTCGAGTTTGCCATTTGGCGTCGAGGTTGATGATGGTGTTTGGTCGACAACTTGGAGCACACTGATATTGATTTTAATTCGTTGCTTGGGATCCCCCAAACATGTTAGTGCCTAAGCTTTATCGATTGCATAAGCTCGATCTACATTATGGCTGCCGACTGCACTTATAAGCCGCTTCGACTACAATCCCCCCTCTCCCCTCCCTCTCGTCCCCCGTTTTATCTCCTCCTTTCTAAAGCCACTGTCCCACACCAATGACAGGCAAACCAAACAGTTTTTCTACTATACCAAACATAAAACTCACAAAAAAATTAGCGCATCAACAAACGTGTATCAAAAGTCGAATCAAAGACCATAATACAGTTTACCAAATGTAACAAAAAATTTAGAAATATAAAAAAAAATAAAAATAAAAAAACAATGAAATTCTTGCTATAAAAATTATTATACTTTAAGTTATTTTAATTACTGTATAAATAATACCATGGAATTCGATCACGGGCAACCCATACCGGAAGAAATATGTGAAGAAAATAATGGATTTTCTACCATTGAAAGGCGCTTAAAAAACTACTGCATGACTATAATCGATAACTTGCATTTGTATGTCACTATCCATCAAATTAAATATTCTTTTGTGTGTTGAGTGAAATCTGGGTTAATTTGACTTTAACTCACTTAAAATCTTCAAATTTCAAAGACACATATACAATTGCCAACAGGTGTGAGAAAACTAAATCCAGTGCACAATAAGGTCGTCTCATAAAATTTAATCAAATTGTGTTTATGTTTTATTTTAGATAGTATTATTTATTTATTTTTCTGAACAATCCAAAAAAGAAATGTTTTAAAATAAGTTTTAAAGTTTTAAAATAAGCTTAATTTTAAACAATGCGTCGTAGGTATTAAGTCATATTAAAAAAGTTGTAGGCAACAGTCTTTTTGATAGCTGAAAAATTTATTTCCAATAAACCAACTTTAAAACATTTTATCCAATAACAACGATTACACACACCAGCTGATGCAGCAGCTTCACTGCATAGCCAGAGTGGTATGCAGTGAAGCTGCTGGTGCGTAAATCTCTATCATTGGATAATTTTCTTTTCAGTTGGATTGTTCGAAATAAATGAAACGACTACAAGTATATGGGCTCTTGCCTATAACTTTCTAAATATAACTTGATACTTACAATGCATTGTTTAAAGTTAAACAATGCTATTTTTTTAAAATGATTTCTAGATCAATGAAAATAGCACCTCCAAAGATGACCCCCCCCCTCCTCAAGATGTTATTGCACTAGATCCCAAAATCAGAATTTTTAGTAATATTAGCTTTTTTAGTATAAAGTTGATACGCCTTGGCTCGGGCATTCTGTATAGTGAGCAGTCTTTCACCATTGCAGTTCATTCTTGTATTTTCAATTTCAGAATCATTCTCATGCACTTTGGATTTGTCAGCTCTGACAACGACCACCGCTCAGAAACACAATGGAGAAGCTGTTTGACTGTCAATTGACAAGACTTCTAGTGATTGCACTTCTTTGCTGCTCAGTGTATTCACTAACAGTGGATACTGCATGTCCGCCATAATATAGCCTGACACAGTTTCCTGCGCAACTTAATGTATTCATCCGCCATGGCGGTAAATTCAAAATATGATATTATGCAAACAGGAACTTCACAACATGCACGTTTATTTATCAGCAGCGTGCTGATAAATACTGTCAAGTCTGTCAAATAATATTGCGGGTAAAAGTATGTTTTCTTGGTGCAGTGAACAGATTAAATAAAATTGAGGTCTTAGTTTAAAAATATAAATATAAGTTTGTAAATTATAAATATAATTTTTATGAAATGGAGTTTACCAAGGGCAATTATTTTCTATCAATTGTTGTGTTTTGTTGTTAAAAATAGTTGCAGCATTTACTATGCTTTTAGCACACATTGTCACAAATATATTAAAATCTGATTTAATAAAAGTACCTAACTTAAAATAGAAATAAATATTTTTAAACAATAAACTACTTCTTGTGGGTGATTTAACCCATGACATGTATTGGGTGATTTAACTGCGCAGGAATGTGCTCAAATCAAAATCAGTCCATAGTTAGTATAGTAAACTGATAATAAACTATGCCTTTTCTTCCAAAGTGGAAAAACACGAAATTGCTCACTGATTAAATTAAACGAAACATAAATTATGCGATTGTAGTAGACGTGAGTAAACTTTGTCAATCACAATCATGTCAACAGGGAAACCTTAAAGGTTTTTCAAAAAATTGTGCACTATGTAGGATGAAATACTGCTCAAGACAACGAGTATTTCACATAACGAGAGTCGTGTTCACACTAATTAAACTCGTTGTATGAAGCTTGATGACAGTATTCAAATTTATTGGAAATTTAGTAAACACCATAACCAGTCAACGTGAGTTTGCGTAATTTAATTTTAATGTTAACATCTGGCAAACAGTCGAAGAGTAATGAAAAAGTTGCGCCCAAGTTTATTCAGGACCAATGTCGATTTCACGTGCAGTGTCGGAAAACTTGTCAAAATCTTCTTCTTCCATTGGTAAAAAAAAAAGGTTTCGTTCGAGTAGGGAGAAGTTTGTCGTATTCGAAATGTCCGCTCTTCGAGAAGGAGAACAAGTAGTAAAAGGCCTGACACAGCAACTCAATCCGCCCCCGCTGCGACCGTTTGAACGAGCGGTGACCTTTCGCGTGCCGGGTTGGCTCGCCGTTATGATGGCAGTTTACTGGTCATCAAGGCCATTGAATCAAGAGTGGAGTCAGCATAAGACGAAAAAGTAAACCCACAGCTCGGTTGACCCCAAACTACTCCAACAAAGCCACCTTCACAGCTAAACTAACCGAAGACCTCTCGAGAGAACGAACCAAAAAATAAATAAAAACTAAAACAACTTCTCCTGTAGACCTTTGCTTACGCCGGTTGACATGCAACGAGCAGCGAACAAAGTGGAAATATTTTTTAAATTGTTAAGTTATCTAGATAAACGCCCGTGGTTAGTATGGTAACCACGGGGTGTTTAGATAACATCACCATCAAAACCTTCAACACAAACTTTTGAAGGTTAAGATTATGTTACGATATATCGTAAGATGATCGATGCTTTGATTACCAAAATGGCCGAATAACTAAATATTAACAGTAATAGTAATATGTCATGTTTCATTCAAAAATCAGTCGTCAAAGTAATGTGGAGTGAAATCGCTTCCCTCAAAACTTGAACTATCTCTCAACACAAAAAACTGAATATACTGTACTTGTATAAATATTTATAACTTTGTAGACTATACCAAAAATGAACTTTTCGTGAAATCATGGAAGGTCACGTATCTCTCACTTTAAAAAAAATAATTAAAACTCACTTTTAGCGAAACTTGTGTTTTGGAAACGTTGAGCCTACCTGTCAGCAGAGGTGAATTTTAATTAAAATTGAAATCTCTAAGTGTCATGATTCAAACTATTTTACAGGCAACTAAAAAAACTACAAAATTTTACCATGGCATAAAATAATACTGACCTGTTTCAGTAAAATCGCCATTAAAAGTTACATTAAGGTAACAGTTCATGACAACTTGTTCGACAACCCTATGGTCCGTGCTAGTACCAGAGTTAGACTGATTCAACGTTTCAACCATGCGGATATACACAGACCCGGATCATGCCTATAAGGGGGTTTGTTATATGAAAGATATTCTTGAATCATGTTAACAATGCACGATATGTGATGCTGCGTGCTGGCACGCAGTATGCCACGTGAAGTATTGTTGTAAACTTGATGTTATGAATCATGTATGAATGAACTTGAGTCTCTGACTTGAATTTTTTATCTCCAAGTGTTGTACTTTGCGGAGGTAGGTACTTGGGGTTTAACGAGGGCACCGACTGGCTTTTACAGCTATGTCATTTGGCCCTCAGACTTTATT
>JAQIWH010001441.1:0-31653 GCA_034695005.1 Cryptops parisi | reverse complement strand
ATATTAAACGTTTGAAAAGTTTAATATTTTAAACGTTAAAATTAATTCATAACTTGATAATGAAACTGCATTCACTTCCTTTAAAGTTTAATTTAAGTGCTTTATTTCATTAATTGTATTTCTGTTTTGAACCCGATGGTCTGTGAAAAATAAACAAACAAACAAACAAAACACATTTTATCATTAATTCCGCTTTATTTGTATTATCAATTTCATATCTCAACGAAATAAATAATTACAGGATCGCATGTTCAATTCTGCCGTAAAGATAGTGACATAAAATATTATCGTAGTTCTACGTTGCAGCTTGCGGCACAGTTGTTACTGTGCCCCTGTGTTAGTTTTTTTAATTCGTTCCCAATTCGAATTAAAGAATTCATACATTGGTTGCAACGCTTCATTGTTTTTTTTAAAACAAAGTAAAAGGCAACTTCACAAAATGAACACCAAAAAACATATATTGAAAAATTACATAATTAAAAGTTTTTATCTTCAGCATGTACGTGTTGGGGAGATGGATTTTCAGGACCCATATTGTGATGTCCCCAACAAGAATGCTACTATATGGACACTATGTCAATATGCAATGATCAACTTAACAATGATAAATAAACAATAACTTGGATTCAACAGGTTGTCGATGATTTATCAAAGGTCTACATCAAAGTCATCGATACAATGTCATCTTAGATGAATGATAAAAATATATCTTGTTAATAACATTACCATTCCATAGTCCACAATTACAGCATTCATTTACTGTTGTCAAGTCCGTCCAATACGTCTGTTTTCATACTGTTTTTTTTTTTTTACAATGATCGCTGTTTCGCTGTTGCGCTATTCCGGAGGTCGAAATAGCGTATGCAGTGATTGACAACATGTGGAAGAGTCTTCTGTTTGAAACCGCACCTACGACAAGCGGGGTTCACACCGGGACGAGACCGCACTGTACCGTTCAGAGGCACCAGGCCGAGATGAGCACGATGGACAAAGCGCCAGTCTGCGAACCTGGTGAAATTCCCCGTCCTGATAAAATGCGAACTCGCAGAGTCCAGTGCGACACACTCCATAACCTTACCCTGAGAGGCAAGGCCATGGAGACGCTCATCGTGCTTCCTCAGGAGATGGTTACGAGAGTGCGGAGGAGACTATGACGCTGTTTGGGATCAAGCACAGTTTCTCTTCGGTCACTGCAGGCAGCGATTCCGGGAAAGTCCACGCCACCCCTATTTGCGTCTTTTTTCAAAAAACCCTCTTCAACAATGCTTTTTAATTCTTTCATTATATTTATAATCTATTTTCATTTTGCATATAAAAAATCTTCATATGAAGTCAAATCAGCGAAATATTTTTTAACATAAAAATACTCCCTCACAGTACGTATACGGCCATCTTAGAGGGGCTTTTTTTCGGCGTTCTGCGTTCTCGATCTTTTCAAGATAAAAAAACATAACGCATTCGCGTTAAGTTTGCGTGGTACTTCAACAACTGTTAAAAAATGCAAGGTAATTCCTACACAATGAAGTTATTTTTTCGCGATTATTAAGCTTTATGTTAAAACTCCCAGTTCCCTACCCTGAACTGCATAATAAAACCAGGTGAGCAAAAAAAAAATAATAATACCCAACTATAGTAACAACTGAAAAAGTCTACCTTCTGCTGACGGGTAGAAAAGCTAGTATCAGGAAGAGGATTTTTTAATCCAATCGCTCCTCTCCCCTGCTCCCAATTTCTGATTATCCTCAAAATGTCAACTATGGCATCCCGACTGGTCTTTGCGACAAGAAGTCTCAACAAATGTTCTACTGTAGATTGCTGACTTTTTCAATTTTTCTGACTTTCTCTTGTTTTAGCGGTTTAAACGAATGAATTTCTGTACCAAAAGTACTTTTGTAGCTTAAAAGGTGTGGCGTTTGGCGGACAGCTGGGTGGTGTTTTGTTGTTTTAAGGTTGACTCCAGCTAGGCCCATAAGGTGACAATCGAGATCTTCCTCACAAGAGTTGGTTCAAGATGCAAACTAGTTCAATATGCAATTAATCACACACCGCAAAAAGCAAACAACAACTTGTATTAATCCCAAAATGCGATACACCAATTAAGAATACATTGCTTCACAATAATAATCATTTTAGATGAATTACAGCAACATATGCAAACATATTGTTGGACGTGGACTCAACCACCTATCAGGACTCGTCCAATGTTGCCTCTTATTGACCTGCTCCCTTTTCCAACTACCCGCTGCAAGGCTTCGTAGTTGTGTACGGGGTTTTGCATTGTGTAATTTTTTGATGCGGGATCACCAAGCAGTCGTCGACAGGCTTGATGACTCCATCCCGTAATGTCAGCTTAACTCCAAAACAAACAGTGACAATGCCCGACCACAAGTGTCCAGTTCAATACCAGTTTTATTTTCACCCAGAACTTCAGGGTTACAGAAAAGAACGAACATAATGACCGCCTACAATACAACAACACCAGTAGGCTTAACCTTACAACTAAGTTAGTAACCACGCACGCCCTTCTGTCACATTCACGACGCTCTACACATTTCCCACCCAGTGGTCGACTTTTTCAAAAACAGTTAACAACGCGCGTTCAACCATAAAAGCGTAAATAAATAATAAGCATAAAAAATAATTGTCTCTTACAACGTTACGTTAACCACTTGGATCACAATAAATATCAATGTCAAAACCACTCACAAAACGCTTACCATCAGTAATTCAAGTCCACAGCATAAACCCACAAGTCTTTCGACACGCACATCACAGAAGCACAAAATGATATAAAGTCAACAGTACCTTGGAAACAGCACAACCACACCACTATGTCTAAAATCCGCAGATATGTTCCACAAGAGGAAAGTCCAGCCTTACTGTCCTCTTTACTGGAGGAACACCAATATGCTGGTTAACTTAATTATGTCCCACACCAGCAGTCCAGAACATCTGCCATAGTTCAGCAAAATCCAGAAAATACAGTTCACTTTACACTCGCAGAATATCACCAGTTGTCTCTTTTCACCAAACAGTTCAGTCTTCAAAAAGATATGTGCCTTTTATTTTTTTATCACTTGTTTTCTACTTTTATTTTAAACAATGTGCTTCTTTTTAACTCACTTGTAACAATTGCTTTTTAACTTAACAAACTTTCAAACCCTTTTTGAATACCTGAATAATTATTATATTTTTTTCCTTTAGTACTTATGCTATTTTCATTCATACCAACCACACATACTAACACCAAGCATACCAAAAGCTTTTTTACAAGTAAGACATTTGTATGGTTTTTCACCCGTGTGAAGTTTTTGATGAATTGGCAAGTAATTTGCCCGAGTGAAGCTCGTTTTGCAAGTGGGACACTGATAAGGTTTTTCACCTGTGTGAATTTTTTGATGCCTTTTCAAGTCACCTGTTTTTTTAAACAACTACCAAATAACGATCCCTAGCGACCTTTACCCGTACCGCGGCTACATCACCACCTTGCTCAACTTTAGCAAAGAGTGTCAGGAAAAAACTTTTTTACGCAGTGTGTTGTGGCTGCCGGACGATGCCGAAAAAGATAGCCTCGACGATAATTGTCAACGCGTAACATATCAATATTTAATATTCCATAGGGTTAACAGCCATTCCATATTTCTCAAGACTCATTCCTTCACTAGTTCATCTTCCACAATTCCCCTTAACTTCATCTCAAGTATTTTTACATTCAATAATTTCTATTGTTTTAAATTCGCGTATATTAAATTCACTGAGAACTCTCTAATTGAAAAAAAACAAACTAATATCTCACATTTATCGTGGGAATTTAACATGTAAAGTATGGGAGGAAGATTTGTTCTGCGCACTTTCATGGCGAAAAACGGGAGTGGCGGTTTATAGGGAGCCTTTTTAACTAGGAACAACTGTATGTTAAAACAGTAGATGGGAGAGGAAAACGGCGTAAAAGCACTTACACTGTTATTCCTTAAAATGCATAAATTGAATCTGTTTAGAATTTAAACCGATTCAATTTATGCATTCAGGGTTTCCCAAAGTGTGTGTTGGGACCACTGGTGGGTCGCGGGCTAATTTTTGGTAGGTCGCGAAATCAAAATGTGAAGTTATACTTCTTCAATTTGCTTAGTTGTAGTAAAATGTGTTAATAAATTATCATTTTA
Source organism: Cryptops parisi (assembly GCA_034695005.1). NCBI lineage: Eukaryota > Metazoa > Arthropoda > Chilopoda > Scolopendromorpha > Cryptopidae > Cryptops > Cryptops parisi. The sequence goes on along the minus strand of JAQIWH010001441.1, from coordinate 27,490 downwards.
GTCCCTCCAAATTTTCATAACATAAGCTAGATAGGTCCCAATGTAATGCTACTTTGTAAAAGTGGGTCGCGGTCCATGAAAGTTTGGGAATCCTTGGTTGACATTGGTTGCATGTAATTTGTACTTTTTGGACTTTTTTGGAGCAAGAATAAGTATAACGCTGCTATTGTAAATTTTTAATTGGTTGATTTTTCCGGAACTTGTTGCATGGGAAAAGTGTTTTATTTTAACCCCCCCCCCTAAATGCTAAGTACAGTAGTTTGTAAACAAGGTTCTAGAACTTTCTGTATTTGCTAATCTAATACTTTTTTTCTTTTGCATTTAAGAAGCATAGACTGGTCTCCAAGGAGGAGCTGCAGTGTCCAGTGGTGGTTAAACTATAAACGAAGTCACTTATATTATACCTTTTAATTTTTCGAGTATTTTCATACATTTGTCTTTTCCTAGGTTTGGGGTCGATGTGGGTTCCTCTTCGTGGTGACTTTGGGGTACAGTGAGCGTTCTCTTTATGAAAAAATTTTACTGTACGCTGAGCACCCACCAACGTGTTGTAAATCGAATGAGTGAAAACGCGATTCTGATGAAGGTTCCATTAGCAGGTAAATCCATTTAGTAATACTTGATACCAAATGTTAATTTTATCAAGCAAATGGATTGTTAAACCATAGTGAACCAACTCATTTTTTTACAATTTGAGTTAAGTCGTGATCTAACTATAAATTAAGAATTACATTGCTGGACCAATTAGAGTGGCGTGGCACTATGAACCGAATTTTTATACATTTCCATGTGACCATGTGTCTGATTTGTTTAATTTTATGGTTGTGTATTAAAGTGGAGTGGGTGTAAATTATAAATAATATAAAAATATTTGCGTAATTCATAGGTTTTGTTATTTTCAATTCCAGGTTGAGCTGTTTACCGTGATTCCTTCATTGTGACGAAGCGTACAAGTCTTGTTGGAATTGATATAAACCGAAAAGAACGACGTAGACCTACGTCAAAAATTGTTACTCGTGGATTAAGGAATTTTAAAACATAATTAATTGTAGATGTTGTATTTGTAATATATTTTCCGTCACTGTACGACTACTGTAAATACTACGTGTTCACCTGTAGCCGAATGTATAATATTGGAATGCAGGTTGCTGGAATTTTGTAAAGTTTGCTTTTACTACAAATTGGTATTCACAACCTTAGTTTTAAATCTTTTTTTTATTGTAGTTTGAATTCTGACAAAAAAATTGTTCATTAATTTGTGAAATTTTATATCCAAGTAGATTGAAAAATTTCAAATACTTAAACAAGATTTTTAGACTCGTCATTACAGCAAAACGTCGATTATCCGATCTAATTGAGAGAAATAGGTGTTTGTGAAATCGATTTTTTCGCATAATCGGACAGAAGTTACATATAAGAAAATAAAACATTGATTTCCGTGTTTATCGGCAGGCATTAGATTCTTTGCTTTAAATTTTTTCAGTTATTTCAGATTTGTATTTGATGTATTGTATAATATTGATACGCTTTTAATGTTATTTATTTAACGCATTTTATTTAACCTTGGGTGAGTAAAACAATTGTAAGGAACACTATCCACTCGAATGTACAGCATGGAGCCTGGCAGAATCTTTGCACATTTACTCGTTGTTCGGATAAACGGGCGTTTGCATAACCGGCGTTCGAATGATCAACATTCTACTCTACATACAGCAGTGAAATCGGTCAAGTCGTTTTCGTCATTAATGTTTTTGTCAAAAAATGACCAAGAATTTTTTTTTAATGTGTTCCACCTTTCTTACATAATTTTGAACAAAACAACGATGTGTGCAAAGATACTAGTGCAAGAAGTGTGAAGTAGCCCGTATACAGCAAGGCAAGTTCAAATCTTTAAACTCGTTTTTCTCGAAATTAGAAATTTTACTTTTATCTTTTTACACCAGGCCCTTTATTTATAATTGTAAATAGCGGTTAATTGATCATTGGTAAGTGAGCCAAGCAACGCGATTGAAATGATGCGAAAGTTCCCCCCGATTCTTTTCACGCAGTGCACTGATGTATATCACAGAAGCCTAACTGGGCAGCAGTGATCTGCCTTGAAAGCCGATAGAAACTCAAAGAACTTAAAACTAAGACGATAATTTTAATACAAATTCAATAATTTTTCAAACTTAAAAATATATACTTATCATATAATTACATGTAACTTAAAACATATTTATATGAGTAAAATAAAATTTTGGGCACACTACAAACTTAAAAGAGAAAACTACAAACTTAAACATCGGTTGCATTTTATAGTATATAATAATCATATTTATAATTATATAGTTATGTTTAAAGATTAATTTTACATGTCAGTATGTGATAAGGAATGTTGCCATTTTAAAACAAACTATTTCGATATATACTTTATCAATAATTAAAAATTTTTGTAAGATATATTTTATTTTATTTTCAACGATGTTACTCCATGTTTGGTTTAATTTTCAACAGTTGTTTACCATGTATTTGTTATAATAATTTTTATGTTTTAAGTTCAATTTATTGTAATTTCTGTTTTGACCCTATAGGTCAGTGGTTTTCAACCTTTTTTTCATTGCGGCACACTTGGCTTTGTGCAAAATTCTCAAGGCACACTTACTGTATGCGGGGGAGGGGGTGACATATACATTGTAGGTTTCAGATAAGTTTTTGTTTCAAACTAAAATCAGTACAGTATATGTATTTAACAAGTGCTAGGTTTGTTTATTTATTTGCAAAATAACGATTTTCAGCCATATTATTTGTCGATAATATATCAAACAGAATAAAATTCAATGAAATGAATGGATAACTGGCGCCCGGCACACTGGTTGAAAACCACTGGGTTAGGCTTATCGACTATAGGTCCAATTAGTCTGGTTGAAATTGAGTTCTTTCTTTCCTGATGAGACAGTCCTTCACGTTCAAGAATACCTTAACAAGTCACTTAAGTTAAATTTAGCATGTCATCTTTTTCCATTGTTGGGTGTTTGTAGGTTATTTTTTTAAAATTCATCCTAACAATGGTCATTAACAACTTTATGTTTAGAACTGAACTTCAGGATAAATAAATAAATAAATTCACTTTTAATATTTATACAGGGTGACCTATTAATAAAAAAAAAAAAAACTGAATTCTCACAGAAGGAAGAACATTAGGTTAAAATAAAAAACTTGTATCGTGATAATACAATAAAGATAGTACTGTGATTAAATTGTGTCTTTTTTATCGGTAGGAATGTATCGTTAGCGGTGATGGCGAACAAAATAATCGTGACTTGGAAGCTCTTATCGCAGCTGAACTGGTGAGCTCGAGCTCTCATGGAGCAATGCTATAATCAAAATCGATAACCGGTTTTGTTTCTGATTTTTTTTTTTTTTTTCTTTCTTGCATTAGGCTCATCGGCCAAAGGATGCGAACTTGCAGATTAAATTGCTCAAGCTGTATTTGGACACGGAACGTTCCAAGGAAGCATTTGATCATGTGATGGAAGTTGAAAAACGCCATCCATTTGAAAACGATGTGAATTGGTATCATTGCTTGACAGAAGTGTTGGAGGTAGAAAGACAATAGTTGTGGCTCATTTTTTCTTCCACTTGTTATGCTGACAGCTGATAAACTGATGTCTTATAAATTAGACCTATTTCGAAGACCTTGGAAAGGAGTATACTACTGAATTCTTTCTCCAATTGTTGCATGCCTATGATAGGCTAGTGTATCTGACTCTTGAGGATCGGCAACAGCTTCCAAGGAGCCTCTTGAAAAGGTATTGTACTCTTTGGTTGCATTTGCATTGAGTGGGGTGTTGCTTACCGAGCACGGTGTTGGATTTTGTTTTCAGGAGCTTGCATCCATCTTGCTTGCTGCATAGTGCTGCTGCTTTGCGTTCGTGAGTTACCGTAATCTCATTTACGATTTGTTACACTGTGTTGTATTTTAACTATTTCTACATCCTGGTTAATTTCTTTATTAGACAAGATTGTGGTTTAGAAAAGGTTTGATTCTTTTGCTTTGCAGGTTTGATCAGCTCTTGTTGAAGGCTGACCAGCACATTGATGCTGAAGGAAGTTGGAAAAGCATTCTCAGTCACTATAAAGGTCAACTCTATTTTTACATGGGGATTTTTCTTCTGAAAAGAGCCCAAAAGGTGATGGTAAAAGAAACTACTAGTCTTTGGTGATTAGTTTAGTTGAACATTGAACTTATTCATTGACTTGAATCATTGCAGGATCAAGGAAATTTGAAGGAAGCATCACGAATGAGTGCCGGGTTGTTTTTGATTGCTTACAGCTTTAAGCCAATCGACAGACATGTGTCGTGGTATTCGCGTGCATCCCACATCAAACGTGAGGAATTGGATATGGTTTACAACCATGCATGCTTCAGGCTTAGTCAGGCTGGTTCGTAGGATTTGTATAATCAATGGTTGTACTCTGCTTGACACTATTTAAATCGTTCCATCCAATTGCTAGGTCACCTAGTTCGAGGGATGTGTAAAGAAGATTGCTCAAAGTGGCTACCTAAAATCAGACAACAGGTGTACACGACTCAATGCCAGGAAAAAATATTTCAGAGGGTATTCAATAGCCAGGATTCGCTGCAACTTGCCGTGGCTACGTCTTATTTTATGACTGGTTCGTTTTTCTTGGAATTCATTGCCGAGTTTCCCAACATCAAGTCTCTTCAAGAGCATGACAAAGGTAAAAATTAATTACGATGCATCCTATCTTAATTTGTACTTGATCAGCGCCAACTGAACCTGTTATTCTCATCCTAGTGATGAGTGTGCTGTATCCCGAGAGCTTGCACCATCACGTTTGGTTAGCTCTACAGTACTATTCATTGAAGCAGAAGGTTCAACCCGATTACGGATTTCAGCTTTTTTGTTCTCTTCAACATGACACGAATAATTTGATGGCAGCGACAGCTGAATCATTATCCTTGCTCGATGTTGAAGCATTTCTCTATGCAACAGGTGAGAAGAAGCCCCTTTAGTCATCCAAGATGCATGTTGCAGAAGACGCATTTACATTGCTTTGACGTTTTTTTGTTGCTATTATAATAATTTGTTTTCTTCTCAGTACGAACAACTGCCTTAACATTGGAGGAATGTCATGCGTTGAACTACAATGCTCCTGACATTTCATCATTCCAGCCAGTCATGATATCGTCGGCTTTATGCACAGAGGAGCAGTCTCGATGGTGGCTTGCTGCTTATCAGCTCTACAAAAATGCTGCCGTGTGAGTGATTTTAACGTTAACCTTAAAAACTACAACCGCCAATATTTTACTAAACTTGATGATGACTTCTTTATTTTAAGTGAAAATTTGGGAGAGCTGAGGAGAATTCTGCAGCATGGGATTGAAGTAATACGAGCAGTAGGAAATCATGGTCTGGATACTTGCTTGATCGTTCACCTAGCAGAAACTTTTGCTGATAGAGTGCGTTTTGGTGAATTTTTCATTCTTGCATGTAGTAATACCAATCACGGAATACTTTATTTCAACGAGTGCTTTAACCTTTTAGTTTTAGTGCACAACTAGTATGTCTATTAAATTGATAAACTGCTGCTGAATACTATGCATTTTATTATTTTTTTCTAGGCATCTGAATTGAAACTTCAGACAGAAGGTGAAATGTGGAAGATTATGGAAATGAGAGCAGCCTATTATTGGAAGACGGTAATTCCCATGCTGGAAAAATTGGCAAATAATCAAACGTTGAGGTAAAGTCAAATACTTTCGGAACAAATTTCGGCAGCAATTCCTCCAGTGCATGAGGACCTGGCTCGGTCCAAGTTTCCAAATAAATTTTTATGGTATAATCAAAAAGTGATAGGATGATGATTATAAGATAGATAATAGGTGTACAAAACTATGCAAATTGAAACCAAATTAAGTTACATGTGACTAAGATTAGGTGAATCACATTAGGCATGTGGACCCTTCATTGGAATGTTTAACAATATAAAATGGACATAAGTAGGACATTAATGGGATCAAATTTAAGGAATAACAAGCATGCTTATGTAGGCTATGGTTTCCAACTATGGGTCGCGAAAGATTGTTGATAAAATATCTTAATTTTCAATTTTAAGACAAGAAAATGTAGACGCCACACTAATACGGTTTTTTCTTTTGTTCACTTTTTGGTTTACGTTTTCTCTCTCTAAAATGAAAATTTTGAGTTGTCAAGTACATGTTTAAAAGGTTGGGAACTACTGTTATTAGGTATTCAAATGTCAAGATGATAACTAGTCTAAAAAAAAGTCATATGCAGTGGAACTTCTTAAACTCAAATTTGTCTATAACTCGATTTTATTCACGGTTTCTTGGGTGTTTGAATTAGAGAAGTTCAACTGTGCAACAAGATAGGGTACATTAATTTCTTGGTTTCCAACCTCAGGGTTGTGATAAATTCTTGCTACAATGTCCTAATCCTAAACTTTAGGATGAAAAATGAGAAAACACAAGATTCCACACAAATCGTGTCATGTGAGATTTTTGTTCATGTTTTGCTTCTCTAAACTGACACTTTTGAGTTATTAGGCACGATGTTTAATAAAAGTTGGGAACCACTACACTAATTAGAAAAAGAAGAATTGAGTCTTTCAACCTTTGGTTCAACTTGAACTACCTTGGTACAAGTGTTAGGATATCAGCAGGAAGTGTGCACACCGTTCAACGATGCCTAAAAGTTAACCCATACATACATATATAAGCAAAAGAAACTAAAGGTAAAAACCAGTGTTAACTCAATGCCACGAAGATGCCCAACTCCAATTCGCAGAACGCATGAGTTAAACAGCACAGTGGTGACATTTTATTTTCTTAGATGAGAAAAAACTTAATTAAGATGGGTTTAGTTTTTATTTTCGTGAGTTAGCAGGCACCAAATGGAAGTTCCAGCAAGACAATGCACGCACACAGCTAAAAGGGTGCATTTAGTGGCTTTAATCTAAGAAAATTCGTTATTTCAAGTTACTAGCCTTCACCCGATCTGAACCTTATCGACAAACGTTGGGGTGGTTAACCCATGAAGTTTATAAAGAAGGGCTGATTTGGAATCGGGTTTGTACCTGCAGGTTTTGCAAGACGACAGTGAATTTATGCCGGGGTACACTGAATATCGCAATATAGTGATAATCATTTGTCCAGTGCAACGCAACGCAATGAGGATTCTCTGAACCCTGGCAGTGCATATCAACTTTTCGCATGTAGCAACTCTCTCACTAGACAAGATTTTGTTTGGTTTGATTTTGAGTTATGTTTTGTGTTTTTATTTTCTCGGAATCGATTCAGCTCTTATGTGGAGGAATTGTGGTATAATTACTAGCAAGAAGCGTGGTGTTGATATATTTTTTTCTAGAAACCCAAAGACTCGCTTGTTTGATTTCCACTTGTCCGATCCATCGATGAAAGAAATAAAAAAATGGATTGAAGATGGTCAGTTTTACCTTGCTTGTCAAGCTATGAACGTGAACAAATATGATGAAGCCATCGAAGCATTTGCTTGTTTGAAGTCTCCGTATGCCTCTTACTATCAGGCAGTGGTGAGAATTGTTTTCTCTTACTGTCTTTGTTGCTATTTGTATCGTAATGAAATTTTTCTCATTGGTTTTGCTTCATTTAAGATTTTCAAGAAATTGGCAGAAGAAGAATGTAATCAGCCGAGAGAACAGATAACGTCGGAAATGAGAAGCAAGCACATCATTCTGTTGACTCGTGCAAGAGATGCCTTGTATGCAACTCTAGATCGTTTGCATGGCGATCGAAAACATCCACTCAACCAAGTGCTTTCCAATGAAATCGAGGATGTGGAGACTAAGCTTAATCGTATCGATCCTGATATGTGTAAGTTGTTTTGGGTTGTCAAGTTTTTCAGGGTTGAATAGATAGAAAAAGGGTTAATGGTTAACATCATTTTTAGCGCAAAGACATGATTTTGATGTGTTGTCGGACGAGTGTTTGTCATCGCAAGATTCGGACGAGAGGCATAACAGTTCGGAATCCCCCCATCATCATTTCTCTGCGCGTCATGCCTTCCGAAAGAATGCTGGGATTTCTCATTCTCGTAATCTGCTGAATAACACTTCGCACGCACAACACGCGTACCCATCTTCCGGCCTAGATTCTGCCGATATACCCACCTCTAGGCATCGGGAAGAGCATATCAGGCCTAGTCCGGAGCGTCTGGATGCCCAAATGAGATCGCTGGCGTTTTCTCACGATGCTGTCATCAAAACAATTATGGAACAAAACAAGGCTTTGATCGAAAGTCATCATTCCATCGTTCAGGCATTGCAGCAAAACAAAATGGCCGTGGAAGAAGTCAAGGTAAAAGATGGAATCCACACAACACATTCACATGCCAATAGGCATTGAATGAATAATCAAAGATGATAATAATATGTTGGTCACGTTGTATTTAGTCTCAACTTGAAGAACTTCAAAAGCAAATAGGTAAGTGCGCAATAACCCAGCGAAGATACAGGAGGAGGGTGAAAATGCCCTCCACACAACCTCGCGAGAGTTGTGATGGGGTAATTAAGCTCGAGGACAATGACGACGAACCCAACGAAGACTATTATGATGGATATTATTACGACGAAGAGGCAGACTATGATGATGGCGGTGATGAACAAGGCAGTGCCTATCCAGAATTTCCTATGAATTCACCTTCACAAGTACTTCACAAATATGGCAACCGTTGTCAGCCGTTCTCTAATGAATATCCTTACGGAAACATCACAGGTACAGGGTGATTCTTATGAACCCGAGCTTCAAGTTTGTTAAATCTCATGAACAAATGGACAAAATCAATGAAATTTTCATGCCACTCACTACCTTTCAATATTGCTGATCAAATGACATCACAGCGCAGATGCTGGAAATGGCAGATGCTGCCCATGGCCTTACCAAATGTAGTACATTTGTTTACGAGCTATAGCAATTCTAGGGTTTGGGTTTATAAGATTCACCCTGTAGTTATTGCAAAGGACCTAGTCGTTATCTTGTCTACGTAAGATTCGCATAACTTGAAAAAAATGAATGTTTAATTGTGCTTGCTCAGGACTGCAGGGGACATCAACTGTCACGTATGCGCCTCCACCAGCCTCAAGAAACATGGCTCACCCGCCTGCTTTTCCAGCCTATTATCAGCAACCATCGTCGTTGTTATGTCCTGTCAACAGTTCGACTCCCGTTCAGTCTCGGCCAATTCATCCTCAAGCTTTGGGCCCTGGTTACTTCGGCCCATCTGCCTCCGTTTCCGCTAGCCTTCCGTTCAGGTAGTTCTGTCATGCAAGGATGGTTCACCCAATGTGTTGCATTTCACTTTGGTAGGTCAGGTTTCTTAACTCGATTCCAATTTCACACTTCAGCGAAGGTCAGAAACTGCCACAATTCAACTTTAGCCCAGGAGTTACCCCCCAACAAAGTGGATCGTTTCCTTCCGGGATGTACGTTGACAAACCATCCGTAATGACATCTTTGGAACAATCGCCTATGCAGAGCTGTGGAAAACAGCACATGCAGCAGCAGCAGCAGCTTACGGGTAACGAAATTTTAGTAATTGGAATAACCTGGATGTAGATCGTTGAGGTTGTGCCGACAAAATGTGTTTAACGCTCCTATAACACTGCAGGTCAGCTTCCTATTTCAACTTGTGATAGTGACATTGATACCATGATGAAGCCAATGACAAGTGGTTCGTGTTCCCTGCCATCTTCTGTTACCGCAACTAGCATTGCCAATCCTGTATCTGTGTACACTGTTCCTTCGTCACCAGCACATGCTTTTCAAATTCCAATGCCTTCTCAGTCCAATGCCATTGGTACTCCTGTGGAACAAGAAAATGCAAAAGGTGAGTAGTGAAATGAAAGTGGAGTCCAGCACTTGAGAAATTCTAATTATTTTAAAAAAATTTCATAACGCTTCCAAAATTCAATGGTTGATGCTTATGTGAGCAAACTTGGGCATTGTGATAGTTAATGAATTTTTTTTTTTTTTTTTTTTTTGGCAGGTGTCCTAACGTCCATTGCGTCAGCAACTCATGCAACAAAGAGTTGTGTAGGCGAGACGTTGCAGGAACAACCCATGTTGAAAAGTGGCCTGAAGGCTAGCAGTAAGTCGGTCACTTCTGAAAATAACAACAGTTGCAAAGATGAAGATAACTATGCTGGACCTGATTTTAAACCAGTCATTCCACTTCCTGACGAAGTTGAAGTTAAAACGGGGGAAGAGGAGGAGAAAGTCTCGTTTCAAGAACGAGCCAAACTTTTTCGATTCGTAGACAAGGAATGGAAGGAACGTGGTGTTGGTTATGTGAAAATTTTATGGCATGAGAAAATGGAACACGTTCGTATCCTCATGCGACGAGATCAGATTCTCAAAATTTGCGCTAACCACTACATTAATCCTGACATGACTTTAACTCCTGTGAAGGGTTCCGACACTGCCTGGATCTGGGCAGCACAGGATTTTGCTGATGAGCAAGTACGGGCAGAACAGTTTTGTATTCGCTTCAAAACTGCAGAAATTGCTAATGCTTTCAAACGGGAATTTGAACGTGCTCAAGTGTTGCTATCAAAAACGAAGATGCCACAACACAAAGAGCCCAGGACGGAAACAAAAACCTGCGTAACATCGTCAGCAAATGAGGGTTTTGGTGACAAGTTTAAAGCCAAACCTGGTTCGTGGAATTGCCCTATGTGTATGGTCAACAACAATCCTCAGCAAAATGCATGTGTTGCGTGTGAAACGTTAAAACCAGGCCGTAGTGCTCATGGCCTACTCGACAGACCATCGAGTTTGGTGCCTCCAACCAGTTGCGCTGTTGTTTCGCCAGCTACTACTAGGGTCGTTGAAGTTGAGGTACAGACCAAGCTGGCTGTTGCAACGAGCGATGCTAACGACGGCGTCAAGCCTCCCAGTTCGCAGCCAAGTTTTTTTGCGCTTGCTGGTGAGAACAAACCAAGTTTGTCGACTGGACTCGATGCTTTTGGACAGCAGCAACCGTCGACTTGCAGTCAATTGACGATGTTTTCAGTTGCAGCTAATGCAGTGTCAACATCCACCCCTGCTACCCAGTCTTCATTTGTGTTCGGCAACAAAAACGTGAGCTCACTTCCTAAACAAGCTGGTTTTGTGTTTGGAGCAAGCTCAATGGAAAAAGAGCACCATGCATCACCGGAGCCATGTCCAGCCTCGTCCATGTTGAGTGCCTTGGCTGACAAACATTCGGAACGTGCTGTTTGCAACCAAAATGCCAAAAGTCCTTCGTCGACGCACAACTACGGTGGATTCACATTCACGGGGTTGCCCACTATAAAGCAGCCGAACAACTGTGTCGAAGCTTCCAAGACTATTGTGAAACCAGCCTTGGTGAAAACTAAAGAGAAACCGGATGAAACTAAAAACAACTCGAACGCACATACCAAACCCAATCCATTTTCCAGGTTCTCCTTCGACTCGTGTCAACAAAGTGATTTGCCACCTAGTGAAACTGCGTCGTCGAACGAACCAGGTTTTTTGAAATTGGCCATGGAAGCGCCAACGTTTTCTTCTTTGGCATCCAGTGAAGCAACTTTAAAGTCCGATTCATCTTTTGCTGGATTTTCAGGCACGGGCGAACATGTTTTCAGACAGCAGAGAACCCCCTCGACTTCATCCAATCAGAATGATGATTTTGAATCGTCAGCAGAATTCAAACCCATCATTCCACTTCCTGAAATTGTCGATACTAAAACCGGCGAAGAAGAGGAGGAAAAACTGTTTGGAGAGCGTGCCAAGTTGTTTAGGCTAGACAATCAGACCAATGAGTGGAAGGAGCGAGGAATTGGAGAAATTAAACTTTTGAGACATAAAATCACTAGCAGGTGTCGGGTGCTGATGCGGCGTGAACAGGTGTTCAAAATCTGTGCCAACCATTACATTACTGGCCACATGGAACTGAAGCCAAGTGTCACGGCGAAAAACAGTTGGATCTGGTCAGCCAATGACTTTGCCGATGGTGAACTGAAACCTGAAATATTAGCCGTAAAGTTTAAAATGGGGGAAACAGCTGAGGTTTTTGGCAAAACATTCCAGAAATGTGTTGAAGATACGAAAAACTTGACGTCTAGCAGCATTGACATGATGACATCACGGTTGCCAGAATGGAAATGCCCCGTCAGTCAGGTTTCAAACCAAACGGATGGTTTGCTGTCTTCCTCGGGTGTCGCGTCATCAACGACCAACGATGCAGTTCCTCTTTCGGAACTTTTCAAACCCAAGCCTGGGAGTTGGACATGCTCCACCTGTGATTTGAGAAACGACGAGGCCAACGAAACTTGCGTGGCTTGCGATACCAAAAAAAGTGGTAACTCGGAGTGCTCGACAAAATCGGCAGTCGGCAATTTAGTACCACTATCGGAATTATTCAAACCGAAACCTGGCTGTTGGACTTGTTCGGCCTGCTACTTAAAAGTGGATGCTGACCGAGTTACTTGTGCAGCATGTGAAACCCCAAAACCTGGTCACGAAGCTGTGCCGACTTGCTCGACTAAGCCTCAGTTTTTTTGTTGGAACAACCAAACGACCGTTCCAGCGTTTAAGCTGTCCTCGCCTTCGAGTGGTGAGTCGGCCAAGTTCAAGTTTGGTGTATCGTCGACCGACAACGATGCCAATAGCCTCAATTCATCAACGTTGACCAACACCGTCGCAGCTGAAGATGCCAAATTGGCAGATAATTTTGTTACCACGATGGCCACTTTGGAGAATTCAGAAAGCAACTTGTTGTCTCCAGTTTCCATAACGGAGTTCCGTTTTGGTAGTCCGCAGAAATTTGTTTTCTCTTTTAGTGGTGTTCACTCGAAAAGTCCATTAAAACCATCCAAATCATCTCCTGTGTCAGACTCTTTTAAAGCTCTGAGTAGGACCGAAGAAGACAGCGTGACTGAGTCGGAGAATGAAATTTCCTTCCAGCCAGTGATACCGCTTCCAGATAAAATTGAAGTGAAAACTGGAGAAGAAGATGAGAACGTATTGTATTGTCACCGGGCAAAACTTTTTCGTTGGGTGGATTCCGAATGGAAGGAACGTGGCATCGGAGATGTTAAGATACTCTGTCATCGAAACACTGGAAAAATACGTCTTTTGATGCGCCGAGATCAAGTTCTTAAGATTTGCCTAAACCATTGTCTGACTGCAGACATGAAGTTTCTGGTACAGGATCAAAAATCTTGGGTTTGGGCGTCGAAAGATTTTTCAGAGAACGAAGCCCGGGAGGAACGGTTTGCCATCCGTTTCAAAAACGAGGAAATAGCCAAACAGTTCATGAAAGCTATCAACGATGCCAAAGATAGTCTACGAGGATGCTCTGGCGATGAAACGGTCGATCGTGTCAATGCAACCAACTTTTCGCCTAGTAGCCTTTGCTCCAACGATTCTCTCGTTTCCACATCTTCGCCAAACCATCTTGATTCCCACACCTCACCTGCGCAGTTTTCTTTCACGCTTGACAATGTTTCTTCAAGCAGTGGTTCAACTTCTTTCAGCTTTGGAAACAAATTTGGAACACCTATTTCTTCAAGTTAGTGTGCTAATAATAAGCGTTGTGTTGTTAATTTCGTTTGGTTTTGTTGCCAACAGCCAGCTGTGTGTGTGGGATTCATCGTGACTTCTTTCCACAGCTCCAGTGAGAACATGCCTGTTTGGTGCTGTAACGCCTAAACCGTCTGGCCATTCGACTAGCCAAACTGATTCTTCTGCAGACCAAAAGGAAGAGGAGTTGAACGTCGTCTTTGAGAAAAAACCACCACAAGAGAAAATTGAAAAGGCCTGTTCGCTTTCATTGCCCCCAAGTTTTTACCTGTACGAGGAGGCACCCGAATGCACTGGGTGTAGGGGTTGTAGCAATGAGAACGGAAATTCAGGTATTGAATTGGTTGGTTACAATAGTTTTGTGACTATAAGACTCGTCTCGTACAAGATTTTGCACAAGGTGTTTCTCAGCTGCATCTTACATAAATTATAATAAACAATGAATCAGTATTGTAGGATTGGGTAGGTTATTTGCCATCTTTAGTAACGTACAGTTTCTTCACAATTGGAACCAATTCATTGGAGTTTCATTTTTCAGTAAGGTGTGTCACGTGTGTGCATCTTAAATTCGAGTGCGTCTTATATTCTTTGTCGAAAAAGCTTATGTAGTTTGCCTCGTGCAAACTAAAACTGGTGGTTCATCCGAAACTTAAACTTGGGTGTCCTTGTTTTTTTGTTTGCAGAAGTAGAAATAGTTTATGAGCAAAAAGCATCTCCCGAGCAAGTAGCTAAAGCGATCGAACTGATGTTGCCACCCAATTTCTACTTGTACCAGACAAAAACACCTTGTCCAGGATGCAGAGGCTGTTGGGAAACTGCACAAACATCTTCACTTGGTCAGTATTCAAGTTGACTAGTGGTGGAACTTGCAATCTTTGAGTTGCATTGGTGCTAATTAGGTGTGTGATGTAGGTACACCACATTTACAACCATCTGGAGTAGGAGTGGATGTTAAGGAGAGCATCGTGCCAACCAAACTGGAGGGTGAATTGTAGTATTTCATTCTTCACTGTGATGTTATGTTGGAGCTGCTGCTTCTTTTTCCTTCTTCTTCTTCTTCTTCGAGTGTTTCATGGCTGGCTTTTTTTTTTTCCCTTCACAGATCCACCCCTTTTCATACCTGGTTTTGGAACGTCTTCGACTGCATCTTCCTTGGATTTTGCCAGCTTGGCTAAAGGAAGTTCTTCCTCTACAGCGTTCAAATGTAATGCCTTTGTGTGTTGATAAGGAAATTATATGCAGATTCCAAATTTTAGTAATTTATGCACTTGAAATTTGTTTTATTAGCCCCAACACAGACATTCTCATTTAGTGGGGTGGGAACCAAGGTGTTTTCTAGTGGAGAAGATTGTCAAACAGCGGACGAAGGGTTCGAAGGTGTCGACCCACATTTTGAGCCAATTGTGTCGCTACCGCAGTTGGTAGAAGTGAAGACTGGAGAAGAAGATGAATTAAAATGTATGAACCTGTTAGTTTCATTGTTGTGATTACCCAAGTTTTCAAAAATAATGATGATGATAATAATAAATGCCATGATGAACAAGATACCATAGATTAAACAATTTTCGGCTGTTCTCTACTTGAGCAAACAGATTATCTCCACAGACGCAACCAGGCCCTTGTACTCTTACAACACAAGGTCCCATACTACAAATAGGCACCACAAACTATCTGTCTCAAAATGTACTGGGACTTTCCCCATTCACACCTACAGCACAGTACACCACAACAAACCTTACAGCACATTTGTTGATAAAGGCAGCAAACAAACAAACACGTATTTTATAGACATGGCAATGCCTCACAACAAGAACTTAACTACCAAACCACTAGCTGACGAGGCACGTGTTGAGTGGTGGCACCAGACTGCCATGCACTGAATTGTGATCGTCGGCCACTGGCTTTGTACCTCTCGCACTTTACAACAGCCTTCGGTCGCTAGGGTTAAACAAATTCCAACTACAGGACACTCCTAAAGGCTGTTATTCTCAACTCGTACAAGACTCGGAAAATTCTTACCAATAACACCATCACAATACTCCCAACATCAAACCGTGGAAACTGGCTATGACACATACACAGAATCAAGTTTTTGGCGGGGGTCACATCACATAAAAGAAATTATTATCGATACCTAGTTAATATAAATACATCTTTTATTAATAGGCCTCTAGGTGAATATAAACCATTTCAAAGATAAAGAAATTACAAATTTTTGATTGGCTTTGGAAAACTAGTCGAAACGTTTTTCGTATTTTTATCAAGAATTTTTGCAAACTTTTAACTTGCCCACCCTCAAATGATTAATCATCGTCGACTTGGCTTGGTTTCTTTTCTAGTGTATGGGCAGCGGGCTAAATTGTATCGGTTTGATACTGTGAAAAAAGAATGGAAGGAAAGAGGAGTAGGAGAACTGAAGCTGCTGAAGCACAGACATACGGGTGGGTATTTGTCTACTAGATTGATTGATTGTCACTATCCAATTTTCTTGATTTCAGTCACTCGTGGATTAATCCTTTGTTTGTTGTCGGTTTGATTTCTCTCAGGTCGTATACGAATCTTGCTTAGACGCGAGCAAGTTCATAAAATAGCCTGCAATCATTACATTACTCAAGATACCCATCTGGAACCGTTATCAACATCGGAGCATGCGTGGCTATGGTCTGCCATGGATTTCGCAGAGGAGGAATATCGTATGGAAAAATTTGCTGCGAGATTCAAGGTAATGAATTACTTTTAATTTCTACTTTCACAGAATGTACCTGACATTGCGCTTGCTTGTAGTGAAGAGTGTCGATCGGTACAATAACCCAGCTTGGGTGCGACTTGTAGTGAAAAAATGAAATAGGTTCAAGTGTGGCAGATGAGTAGGTAATCGTCAAGGGATCTACTGGACTTGTGAGGCCTGCTCTCATTGTTTTTATTGACCTGGCTTGGGAGAGAAGTTTGTTCACCCAATTGGATGTGTGGAGAGCTGGTTGGATCGAAAAGTTGTCCGAGTAGACCCGGTATTGAACTTTCGGGTGTGTTGCTTGAATCTGCAAGGGCTTCCGCCAGCGTTCCGTTTTCTTCGACTTGGGGATTCACGCTCGGTCGACCTGGATTTGCCATGTTGACGATGGAGTGCTGTTGATCGCCTACATTTTGAGGAGCAAGCCCTCTCTCGGCAGTTGATGCTAGAGTGTATAGTTGTGGCTGAAAATATCTCAACGGTCCGATAGCATGAAATGAAACCTGTGTCGAGGCGGTTGCTAAGATTGGGTTGGTAGCGTGAGGGTCGTAGGGAAGAATTTCCGTTGCTCGGTTGTATCGGACGACCGTTCCCACAAATGGGTGGAGAATGAACATGCTGTCAAATACGATGATGCCGAGAGAGGCAATGGCTATTAAACCATACAACCCATAGATTAAGGGAGCTGCAACGATAGAAACCGTTTGAAATTGAGTAGTGGTGGGTGTGGCATGAAAACCACTTTGGATGAAATGAGGGAACATGTTTTGTTTTGTTGGTGAAGGCTTTTTTCGTTTTGTGGACACATTGAAGATTCTGATTGAAGCTAACGTGCTTACCTAATTCCGACTCTCGGTACATTGAATCGTCTCCAAATAGAACAAAGCATAACCATGAGATTGAGCCAACCAGCGCCAACCAGGCGACTAAGTAAATGGTTAGGAAAAAGTGTTGAATTGGTTGAAGCGGAGGACATTTCCACTTTAAAAGACAACAAACAAACAAACCAACCATGAAAATTTAGTAATGATTAATTGGCAATTGAAATGTCAATAACAAGTGAAGAGAAAGAAAACTTGGAATCACCCTCCAAATGCGAAGGGATCTTTGTCTCAGTTGATACGAATAGCCACACAGCTCGCATGCGGTGACATTGCTCAGGTGAATCCAGTGAGATAAACAACAATGATGGCAAAATTCTATTGTCCCCATACAGTGGCAGAACTTGACAAGTTTACCCGATTCTTCTCCGGAAAAACAAATGCGGCATATTTTGCTACTAGATGCAGGGATGGAGGATTTCGTGTTGGGAGCGTAGGTGGTGGGTCTGTTGCAACAGTTGTGAGCAAAACGAAGGGAATTAGTTAATTCATGCTCCCGTGGAATAGATTCGTGTTGTCTCGGTGGATGGGTGGCATCTGTTTCACACATTATGAAGCTGCCTGTGCATATCACTTTCCGGCACTAGAACGAAAACTTCCAGCTGCTGTTGTAAGTTTCCTGACTGGTTGGTGTTGAAAACATGGACCTACCTTGATGCTTGTATGTGCTGTGTGTAGATAATACACATAGGCAGTGATGCTTTGCCTAAAGCTGCACCAAGGGTTGCTACAGTAACTAAAAGTAGGTTGTTGGAGCTAGAGCAGTGGATGACCATTGTTGCAGTTCTTTTCAACCACACCTCCTCACTCTTTACCCTTTGCTGTTTGGTGTTGCTACTCTGTCTGGCCAGTTTCAATTCTTTATCCAATCAAAAATAGATCCACTCTGTTAGGTTCTGTTAGGAACCTTGGTGGTAATGTTGTCCTTCAAAGGCTGTTAAAATCCAACTTTGTATGCGGTCTTTGAAATACCAGTCTGTGAATTCTTAGTTCATTGAACAAAAATGCTTTTTAATTGAATGTACGATATGTACGATAGCCTGTTTCCTAGTTTTCGACTTAACTTGAATTTATTATTGTAATTCTATAGACCTTGCCTTTAGCCCAAGAATTCAAAAAGGCCTTTGAAGATTGCAAGATACAGTTATCCATAAAACCACAAAGTGCTAACGACAATACACTTGGTAAGTCTTTGGTGTCCTGATAAGATTGCTTTAATTTTTTTCATACACAGCCAATTCAATAAAGACAATTGGTTTTCAGACCTAGCGTCGAATCCTAGTCTTTGTGTACATGGGTGTCTAGGCAAGATATGCTGGTGACAACTGCGACTCCAATTCTAATTGCTTATCTTACTTTGTTAGATAACACTTCCATGTCACCACCAGCAACTTTACGTGACGAAAAGGGCTTGCTTGAAAGTCGGAATAGTGCTAAAAAGGAAAACGTGCCAAAAAGTTTTACTGTAGCTCAAGATGCCAGTGAACATTCCAAATCACAGTGTCATGATAATTCTGATGAAGATGAAGAAGATGAAGAGTCAGTTATGTTTGAAAAACGTGTCACCTTGGCCATTGCTGATGAACAAAATATGTATCAAGTAAGCAGTGTATCTTGTGCAATAAAGGTTGGGTTGGAATCTAGGGCAATATTCTTCCGCTTTCCCAATCTAAGGTTTTGCATATGAATTTAAAATTATCACCTAGTTTGCAATTTTGCTGTTAACCGATTTTGGTTGCTTAACCAACATAGCCTAACCTTCTGCAAGCGTCTTCGGATGAATAAACAGCCCAAGAGATTGTATACATTAATTCAGTCAGCTTAGCATATAATGGATATTTGTTTTCCTCGTAAAGCACAGATTGCCGTACACGATTGAAAAATCATTTACCACTTTTTGAGAAAGAATTAACTGCATCTGTACTGGCAGAAATGAAAATGAACTTTGCTATTATGTGATTTGATCAACTTCTATTTTTTTCTTTTTGTTATTTGATTAGTTAACTAAAATTGCATAATAGCGAGTTTACATTAATAGCACAATAAATTGCATAATTTCCCCAGTACAGATGCAGATATTGTTATTCTCACAAAATGCTAAATTTGTATTTTAATCATGTAATTTTCAAGAAAAAAGTTTGCTAATAGGTGATGTGAACTAATGTATATCTAGGTAGTCTCTTGGGCCGTTTACCTTGGGTGCGTTTGCTTGAAGGAGCCTGTAATAGGTTAGTTTAACAATCAGAACTGCACAATAGCTAAATGTTGGAACTTGAGAACTAAGTTATGTAATTTTAAATACATAAGTGACGTGACATTGTCCCGATACCAATGAGTTGGATATTTAATTTAATTTAATTTGTTTTTTTTTTTTTTTTTTCTTTGTCCAGGCTGTTGGTGTTGGCAATCTGAGGGTTTTGTATGACGACGATGTTTATGGAGCTCGCATTCAAGTCATCACCGACAGTGGGCAACTAGTTGCCAATCATCTTATTGCAATGCAGACGGATTTGCATATTGAAGACAAGAATTGCTTCTGGTCGGCTTTGGACTTTTCTGAGGAATCAAGGGCTGTACGCCATCGATTTCGGGCATCTTTCAGTTCATCGGTAGCAGCTGGTGAATTTGAAAGCATCTTCAAAGAGGTAAATAAATATACTCCAATCATGTATGAGGATTGTCCGTAGCATGCCATTGCAGCTGCCTGCTGAAACTTCATTAATCCCTTCATTATTGTCATCCCATTTTTATAATCTTTCACTATGAAAAATGATAGGTTTAGTGACAATAGCGTATCGGCTGGTTCCATGTTTATTTCTGGTCATAGATCGAATTATATATATATATATATATCATCAATTAACCAATATGGTGGGGGACGCTGTATGCTGCAGTTTATGTGCAGTATGGTTTTTCATTGGTTTTTCAGTCGGCGATCTTGTTTTATTTTTTATGGAAATGGTATAATTAAACTCCTGAAAGGTGATGGCTCTGACACCCTATTTTTGCAGCTCAGGCTAGGCTTGGCTAGATGTTAATTCAACAAATTGTAATTTTGGATTCCTTTATTTGACATTTGTTGGACGGCCTAGTCATGACATGGGTCATGTGAGCTAACTGCGCATACTACCTGCGCAGGGAAGATGGAAAACCAAACAGTGATTCAATCAATGGTTGGTAAAGTTAACAAAGATTTTGGAATTTAAAACCTCCGAGGCACCACTACATATGCTGTAAATTTATGATGAGGTTGTTGCTTTTAATTAACCTAAACTGGTGACTGTGGGTATAGAAAACAGTTTGGATTAGTAAGTTAAAAAAAAAAAAACATTGCTTTCAAATAAAATTAATTTTTGTTTGTTTTAAGTAACTTAAACTATAAAAATATTTCTCTCTCATACTGGTGGGTGTTGCTTAATACACAAGTACAAACAGTAAAAACTAGTTAAAACTAGTAAAAACAGTTTTAAAAAATAAAAAATGTGACACTTGGAACATTGGAATTGCCTCCCCAAAGTGGTCCTTTAGGGAGGCAAGACCAGATAAGCTGGTCCCTTAATGGGGGTATCACTAGTATTAAATCAGTGGTCTAAAATTCCGTTGTGTGAACAAAAGTGGTTCTTTTGGGAGGTGGTCCTTGAGAGAAATTTTACTGTACCTAGAATGACGAACTGCGGTAAAAATGATCGCCATAGGAAACCTATAACATACGATTGAGTGAGGAATAAAATAATATGCTCAGAACATTTATTTGTTATTGGTTATTTAAGTCATCGTTGGATTTTACTTGAAATTTGTTGTAAACATGGTCGATATTGGTGAACAATCTGTCGTTTCTCATTAGTCATCGTGACTACACTAGTTAGTGACTAATGCAACGAGTTGCATCCACTCACCTACATGGTCGTGTGTGCTTGAAACTCACCGAGTGACGCTAAAAGGCTTGTACAGTATTGTCCACAGCTTATAAAAGTGTAGCGTTGTATTCGGATTGTGCCATCAGGTAAAGATTGATCCGTCATTCTAGGTAGTTTCATTAATTTATTAAGGGTTATTAATAACCTCAAAAAGATTAGAAAAGTAAAAAAAAATTCATTGGGCTGGGGATAAGCCGTTTAGGTAGAATCGTCTCTCTAAAGTTGCTTTGCGGTCAAAATGACGGCACCCGTCGTTCCATTCTCTATTTCACCTTCATAGTGTAGTGCCTGAGGCGCCTAGAATCAATTGTATGGATACACAGCATTTGAATAGGTAAGGCTATGAAGGTGAAATAGTGTCAATTAGATTTTCTTTTTACTGTTCATTAACAAATTTCTTCCTATTTTGTTTTACAGTTTGAATGAAAGAATAGTTTACTGGAATGGAATATGGTTTTATCGATTTATTTATTTTATTTTTTTTTTTCAGGGAAAAGATTATGCAAAGCAGTCTGAAATTTTGGAAAGTCCAGATACAGCAGCTGAAAACTATAGTGATGATGGAACAGGTTAGCTAAATGCTGTCAACTATTTAATTTAACTTTGTCTTGTTTTCACTTCAAAATAATCCTAAGCAATTTTTATTTGGTGATGAATGTAAACACAGCCACTAGTGGAATTACTGTGTGCGAGAATCAGTCTTTACTTTCATGTCTTCAAAAGGTGATGGACGACGAGACTCAAATAAGAGTATGTTCTCCAGAACTGATTTCTGTGTTGAAGGAAATCATATCTGGTAGTCCATTATGAAATGTCTTTGCTTCGTTCCTTAACTAAGTTTTTTATCCACTGTGGCTGTGAAATCACAGTATGGCTCAATTATTAGTCAGTTTAGTTGGCAACCTCCTGATTCCTTTTTTAAGAGATTCTGCTTTAGTTACTCAGAAATACCAAAACAAAACAAAAACAACTTAATGCTGCAAAGTGAAAAGTAATATACAATTGTTGTTCTGTTTATTATCAACCAAAAATTATTTTGTAATAACCTTCAGTTCAGTGAACATTGCCATTTAATTTTTGGTGTTCATTTGGCATGTAGTTTGGTGCAGCAATGACCTGGTGCTACCTTATAGTTATAGGAATGACTCGTTTTTTTACAGTATTAGCTTGTATGAAAATAGTGCGGAATTGAAATTGATAAAATAACATCAAAGTTACAATAAAGCTAATTTTTAATAAAAAAGCTGTTTTTGAGTGGGCTACGTTATATTTTTCATGGTCCATTAGTACTGTGTATTAGATGTTTCTGGAATGTGCGTTGCATTATCATCGTCATCACAATAACTCTACGTGAAATTGCCAAGTGTGTTCACTTGTCTCGAAAACTTCATTTACAACTTCACTCCCTGTGGTATCGGAAAACTTGGATTGCTATCGCAACACATGTATTAAAAAAAGTAGTTGGAATTGGCTGGCAGTGTTGATGGGGGAAAAAAGTAGCTTCATGAAGATGTATTTTAAGAGACCTGAAACAACCCTATAAGTAGGTGCAGGATCGGAAATCGATATATTGGGAGAAATAAATTGATTTTTCAAAAAGTTTATTTTATAGTTTATATGAAAATTATCATTTCAATTAAGGGAATTGAGCATCAATGGGTTATAATATCCATGAACCTTGAACTAAATTCCCTCGAAAAATCATAATAAAATGCGTATGTGATGTTTTACAAATATGTTTTTTATAATATATTCAAAGTAAAAGGTAGGTTTTTGTAGTGATTTTGTTTATACATCTATATACTGGGGGGGGGTCACTTAAAATTCTCTTGGGTAAAAGGTTTGATGAATGGAAAATGTTCGAGAAGCTGAGACTGGTGTAGCCGAGATGTGTTCATTCTGTAAATTTCTTCATTTGTACCACTTACTCCAGTTGGCTATCCCTATCGGTGACATTGTTGAGACCAGTGGCACCCAAACCTGTTTTTTTTTTTTTTTTTTTGGTAGGCTACGCGTGGGGTCTGGTAAAGTGAAACTATCCTTTACTGTAAGAAATTTTCCAAAAGAAATGAAATATTCGGTCAAGCCAACTAAACTAAACATGAAAAGTTCCTAACATGTTTTTGTGAATTCCCTTCTCAAATGATTCACAGATGTAATTTTCACAACATAATATTCTTTGGTTTTTTGCTTTTTAAAGGTTTCTTGGTGTGCCTCCAAAACCCAAATAACTAACCTTAAAGGTTTCAGTTTGTTTTGTCCTGGCACTTTCCAGTTACATCTTTTTGCTTATGCTGCAGAAGAGTTTCCCCATTGCGGGTTTTAAGTTTTAAGTATACTATGTGCATTTGCATAATGTGGACCGATTTTTTTCATCAACATGCTTAAAGCAGCATGGAAATACAGTGGACTCTCTAGTTTCGAACGGTTCGACTTACGAACAACTCGAGATCCGAACAAAAAATCAGGTGGTCCGTTTATAAAATAGACAAAATCAAATGACATGAGACAGGTTTCTCTCAAAAAAACAAAAAAAAAAAAAACAGTGGTCGTTATGAATACCACAACCCTCAACTAGTGGATTACAGACGGGAGGTAAGGGTAACCCACCTACCATTGGACGCAGTAGTATTCGTCCTACTATTATTAGTATACACCTATACCTCGTTATACGACCACTCTTTATGCTGTCAATAATAAAAAAATAATTGATTCGTTATACGGCTTTTGCTTTGCGGCCAACTTTTCCAGAACGTATCTAGGCCGTATAGGTGTACTATGTTTTTCATGTACTGTAGTATTATAAATGTGCAAACATTTAACTGTTAAAAGCTAAATCTACTTGTTTTATCATTATGGTTTTGAAATAGGCACTTAAAATGTTTTATATTGAGTATATTTTGGGGGATCTGGAACGGATTAATTCTGTTTACATTATTTCTCATGGTAAAATTTAACTTGAACCGTGCCGTGGAACGGATTGTGTTCGGATCTCAAGGGTTCACTGTACTTCAGTCAGTACAGCATACAGAGATGATTGCTGTCTCGTGTGAGGTTTATGTAAAGTCATTCTCTCAACATTACCACTGGGATGTTAAGCGTGGGATTTGCACTTGATGTGATGATGAAAGAAAACAAACTGCAGGAGTGAAGGATGAAAAGCCTACCTATTGAGTAACTGTGATTATATTAGCTGGACTGAGGATATACTGTATTATTAATCAGGTGGAACCGGCTCCATTTTCTTCATTGGTTTCAAAGGCTCATGATATAATGAACCCAAAGATTTTATCTCCGCAGGGGAGAAACGCCACGTTATTGTTGAAAAGAAAACCCTTACTGGAAGGGTTTGCATTCAAATTCCAAACTCCCTCCAAAATCTGTCAAACTTAACCATTTGTTTTCGGAAATTTTCTGGCCAACAAACCAATTCATTATTCTTTAAACCCTACTATAGGCTAAATGGCTTGATGGAAATTGATGAATGAGGTGTCCATGGATCCGTCTTAGTCTGACGAGTGTCTCTGGTTATATGCGGTTAATTAAAAACCAATATGGCAAAGGCTATATGCCAGGAAAGAGTATGCTTAAAAACATTTTTTAATGTACAGTACTTATTTTAATTCCAAATCGAGCATATCCATTGAAATTCCGGTTCATCCGAAATAGGCTTGGTCTCATCACATTTGGATGATCTATATCTTACCAAGGGACCTAATACACTCTGCGGCAAAATGATAGAACCAACATGGTTTTTGCGAGTTTTAACTTTTGACGGTCATTCAAATGTAAAAATTCCACCCCACAATAAAAGCTCCTTCACTGTGTCAATAAGCATATAAGCTAAGGCCATTTAGGAGGTCTTAGTCCTAGTATTTAAATGTTCAAACGTTGTCAACATTAGTTGCGTCAAAATGGTAGCACCACTTGTCATATTTATAATTACTCTCGACTCGTGAGTATCTAACCATGGTACTGTTATTAAAATTGGGTGAAAGTACGTGTGATACATATGGGAAATGCATAGCTGATTACGCTATTATTGAACACTAGGCACATAATTTCAAGCTTTATTTTTTAGTTGCAATGGGACGGAAACTCCATATTAATGTTATGTTATGTGAAGGTTCATTTGTCGATAGTGTTGCTGTCATGTTGACGCACTGTTTCTGCTTTTAGAGTTTCGAACTGATTCCGCAGAATATTTTAAGTTAATATATTCTTACTTGAAAAAAAAAGTTCATTGTGCGGTGGAATTTTTAAATTTGGATTACTGAGTTGAAAGTTATTTGCAAAAATCATGTTGGTTCTATCACTATGTTGCGGAGTGTACACTGTTGATGAAGTTGACTGATTGTGGAGGGTGGGTTCCGATTCTCCCCTCCCAATACTAGCTGGATGCTGGAGCAAATGTTTTGTTTATTTTTGACACTCCAAAAGAATAAAATACAATCAGTACATGTCGAAAAACGTATGCTTAACTTTAGTTCTAAAATGAGTACAAACTTTACATTGCTGGAATCACATTGTGGAAATTATGTCTTGGACCGGACATTACGTATGGGGTAAAGTATGAGGGGAGGGGCGTATGAAAAGTTCAACGCTGCTGTGCCCTCATCAATGGGCCATGGTTTCTTTTTAAGACAAACACTGCTATTCAAAACACTTGCAACTTGGACCTTTCCAGTTTTGAAATACAATACAATACTGTACGGTACGTGCAATAAGCCTCCTGTCATAAGTTTGCGGTGGTGACTTGGACTTACATAACCTCTACAACATTTCAAAAATACGACCTCTTCTTCCTCTGGCTCATAGGGCCAAGAAAATCGTGTTGTGTTATTTTTTGGCTTTTTTCTATGGGGTGTCAAATAAAATAATTTTAAATAAGGGGTCGAATTTTTTTAACTTGCAGAGTTACAGGTCTCCACTGCATCCCAGCGTAAGCTTATGCAGGAGGCATGTATTCCAAAAGTGCGGACGTCGATGGTGCAGTGCAAGTGATGATGTTTGGAATGATTATTGATGATGATGATTATTTTGAAACAGAACCGTGGCCTATTGATGAGAGTCAATAGAGCACAACAGCGTCGGGCTACTAACCTATGCCCCCTGTACGTCACGTTGCATACAAAATGTCTCAAAAGTCACAGCATTCAAATTGAAATTTGCATTAGTTTTGTTACAATGAAAAGTACGGATCAAAGATAGTTTATTCCAGTTATGTTGACAGTATTAGAGGGAAATCTTGAGAAGGGTGAATGTGAACTAATATATGAAAATTGCAGAAATGGAAAATGGAATCACTCGAAGATCGCATCAATCTAGATTCTCATAAATCGAAAATGGAATAGTGGCTCAAAACTCGCATAAATCGAATGTCGAAAAGAGTGTATTCTTAAAAAGCATTTTAATGTACTTGTTTGTTTTTATTAACATTTTTGCTTAGATTAAGTATGGCTTACTACTGTAGACTTTAGTGACTTTTGGTTTCAGTCTGGCTAGGGATATATAGGGAAGGTGAAGTCCAACATGTAATGGGTTCACTGTGGAGGTCATTGGTAATTAAGCATTTCTTTGTAGTGTACCTTATTTTGATTGCTTTCCATGATGTAAGTAATGACTAACCTTATTTTTTTTCTCCCAACCCTTCATTTTTCTTTCTCCCACTTCCTGTAACATGCATTTTTATGCACTCTTTTTTGCTGTTCCTTACTACCCCATAATTCTCAAATGTAGATCATCATTGACCAATGAAGAAGCACATCGTCAGTGATCTGAGAAGCCATGTTCTTACATCGAGCTTGCCTGTGAGAATTTAATATAAATAAATGCAGGTTTTAATAGGTTGCTCGTGATACAATGAGTTGATGTAAAACTTTGCATTGAATCAGACTTTCAGAGGAGTTGTGAAGAAGTAATAAGAATTGTGAATTGCTTTGGATGAGCATTGTCTAAGCTAAATGTTCTAATCCATGCCAAAGGTAGCTATAGTGATAAGTTAAACTGGTTGTTGTTATTTACAATAAATTATGATACTACTAGATGACTTAAGTTCAATTGTAATGTCTGTGGTAATAAAAGGATCACTTCCTTTGGATTGAATTTGGTTTGTTTGAGTGAGGGTATCCGGACCATCGGTCATAGGACTATTAGTCATACAACGTTTTGTAAGTTTCGAATGTCATATAAGTTTTATTTCAAATTTGACCAAATATAACCGGTTATTTTTTTCATTTAACTGCAATGAAATGAAACATTTAATTAAATGAGTCGATATATTAAAAATGTTAAATTATTAAATATAAAAAGTTACTACAGTAATTTAAAAACGTAGGCCTACTCGTTCGTA
>JAQIWH010001440.1:0-31656 GCA_034695005.1 Cryptops parisi | reverse complement strand
TATACACACACACACATATACACATCGTACTAAACTTTGTATTGATTGTCCTAAGTCCGGTACACTTTACTGCATTAAGTTTCAATGCCTCAACTGAATCTCGACTTCACTGCAACGTAAACTCAAAGCACCGCCTTTTAGATAGGTTTAACTGCATTACACATCCCAATCGACATCAACAAAGCCTTCGATACGTTTGAAATACCCTACCTCTAAATATCCCAACATAAATATTCTTTCCAAAGCCTTCAATGCATTTCATATATCTGTATATTTATATATTGTAGATGTCTACACTTACGAATATACATACTGTAAGTACAGCTTTATTCTTAGGAGTAAGAAGTCGAATATTTTTTAAGATATATTTTTTTTGTGTATATTATTCATAATGCAACTGTTTCACATATTCAAAACCATTTTCTAAGACTTGAAACAAAAATCTTATGCTTGATTTAAAAAAAAAATCTTTTTCAAGAAACCAGAACATGACACACATAAGAAAAACGATAAAAAACGAAATCCGACGTTTCTTTGCTCGTTTGTAAAATAGAGGCGAGTGCAACTGTTTCATGCTTCACTCGAATTTCTTCAGAAATCACACCAGAGCACAGGTTTCCAAAACGCATACAAATGTCTATAAACTAAAAAAAGGAACCCCTTCCTTCTCCCCTACCCCTAACTTTATATATAGTGTTCAGAGATTGATATTCGCAGACACAATGAACCAAAAAAAATAGGTCGGAGTTGAACTTCCAAGCCACAAGAATATGAACGACGACTGTAACAAAAAAATATGGCTTATTCTTTGGATAAATTTAAACGTTTTCCTTTAAACACCATTTTTCATTCTAAACGATTTTGAGAAAACAAAAAAAAACCGGACGCAGCAAAAAATGCTATATAACAGGCAACCAAAAAAAATAGCAAAATCGTAAATCACGTGATAAGCAAGGCGGAAAATATAGCAAAGATCCATCTTAGCGTGGTAAAATGTTCTTCTAACAGTTTGCTATGCTTTTAGATGGTACGTGTAGTAAGTAGTTTGTGGTGTGTGTGTATGTGGCAGAGACAACGCATGCGCAAATATCCATTCATTACGCCACACCCACCCAAGCTGTAGTTGTTTCGTTGACAAAAATCAACGCACACGTATGAGTTATTTCCATTTGGCGAATGCATTTTCATCAAGCACGAAATACATTTACCAACAGCCAAAGGAATGCAGCGTGCGAAAATGAATAGGCTCAATGTATTGCATTATTAAAGATGAAAATCCAAGCTAATCCTATAATTTATCAATGTTGGCTATGATGCACTAAAAAAGCTAAACTTTTTTTCCAAGGTATTTTTGTGCGAATGAGTTTCGTTGAATCTATAGTTCGACGTTAAATAATGCTGAATATAGAGTACCCCTTACAAATAGTAGAAAAAACCATGAAACACTATATAAAAAACGACATTGCAACGCTAAATTAATTTGAACAAAGTTAACTTGTAGATTCAACTATTGAACAATGGTCATGTAGCAGGATAACATGATAAGCAATAATTAATGACAAGATAGCATGCTAAACAATGGTCACGTACCCGAATGAAATGTTAAACAATGATTACGCGATAGTTAAACAATGGTCATGCGCAAAATATTTAACGTGATACAATAAAATGTTAAACAAAGGATATGTGCAAACTGAAAAGTTCAATTCTGTAGTGTATATGTATATATGTAGTAAGTGCAAAATACAAAAAATGTCATGAGTAAGACCTCAATGATCACGTACTGTGTAAGTTACCAGCAATGTATAAAATCCAAACATTGTATATAATGCTTAGCCTCTCAAAGTAAGAAATAACATCTCGTATACAATCTTTTAGGTTAGTTCAGGTTAGTTTCGGCGGTTTAGCTTAGTTAACAGCATCTTCTCTATAAACAAAAATTATACCTAAATTTAAACCTGACCTAAACTCTTGCATAACGTAACAATTCCAAAGCTAATTTCATACGTTGCCAAAAGAGACTAGCTACTGGATTCTATACAAAATTCAAGATGAAGTTTAAGAACAAAGCTTTTCAAGCATTTTAACTGTAGGCCTATTATGTTTTTCAATTTACACAATGTTCACGTGTAGTACCCAAGAAACAAATGAACATTCTAATTCTAATTTAAATGAGATTACTCATAAATGTAAATCAATTGAAAGCCTAGTATAAAAGGGTGTTGAGTAACATTTATATCACCTAACCTAACACATTTTCGAATGTGTTAGGTGCCATTCTACCTGACTAACGCATGATTTTGAGCAAAACAACAATAGACACAAAGATATTTGTCACAGCTGTTGTTGTTTAACAGTTACAACACTGTTAAACAACAGTGTTATTTTTCACGTCGTAGGAACCTTTCTCCATATTGGTTCTTGCGTTTCTGGCTCGGTTTGCAATTGATTCGGACGTTATTTTTGAGTATTTAGTACAGAACTGTTTTTTTATGCAAACAAAATAGAATTTTTTATTATTATTATTATTATTATTATTATTATTATTATTATTATTATTATTATTATTATTAAAACTTAAGGAAGGAGGACTTTATTAACTTTCTATTTTTTGTTTCATTCACAATTTTATAAATTTGGTTTTATAATCAATTTTATGTACGCCAAGAACGGAGGGTAAAAAACAAATTAAAGCAATATTCGGAAAAATGAAACCATCTGGTTCTCGTTATAGCTTTTAGCCCACTGTGTTCCATATTAAAAAGTTAAAATATTCAAGCTGGATGTTTGGAGATGCACTTTAATCGAAACCTACTTGAATATTTATTTGGCTCTCTCTTCTGTCGATGGAACACGGAACTTTTCGAATATCAATTCAGGTGAAGAAGCACCGTTATCTTTTCTCAATTCCATTCGAGTCTATATAATTAACCGTCAACGTACCGCGAGACAGCTTAACACTCGTTTTAATTATGAGGGCCATCAGATTAGGAAGTTTAAAGCTTCGTCGGTGTTTTAAAATTGGATTTTAGTTTTGAATAGTTTTTAAATAAGAATATTTTTTTTTGGAAAAATTAACTGTATATATTATACGTTTAATGCATATTTTTATTCATTTTTTATTCACATTTCATAGGAACAAGTACATAAATGTACTTGCGTGCATTAAATTGTACAAGTGTACATAAAATGTACTACTTGTAATATAATGTACTAACCAGATAAAATCGTTTCCCGTAGTGTAGATATTCTTCTTCTTCGATTCTTTAATTGAAGGGCTTGATATAAAAGGGTGTCACGTAACATTTTTACAATTTCGAGGAAATCGCGTTTAAAGTTCTGAACTTGCTTTAGTGTTTATAGGCTTCTTCATACTGCTTGCTAATAGTGTTAAACAACATGACAAACATCGAGATATCAAGATAATAAACAACAAAAAAACTAATGAAAAAAACTTAAAGTGTTTTCTTTTAACCTGGGTTGATGCTATGCTTTTGTTTCAAACCAAATTTTAAAAGTATTTGAATCAAACACGTGGAAAGATATTTTGTTGATTTATGTTAAGTGTTTATTCCAATGGAATCACAACAACGAGTGTTTGCTCAGATGAACTGTATGTAGTAAACTACTGTATATATGCCATAAATATATAATATGTATTAAGGTTCATTTATAAAATGCACTGATTTATGCTTTACAATGCTTGAAAATAAATGTGGTTATTATCGTCAGCAACACTCTACGAGAAAAACTCCACCTTTAAGTGTCATTTTCTCGAATTTGACACATCGATCCGTCAAAATTTAACAGGTTAAAATGTTCTACGGACTGTGTCTACGTGTAAAATTTAAGTTTTCTAAAGTATCAGAAAGTGGACTAAAATAGACCCCACAAATGTTGAATAAAAAACGCCCCCAAACAAACAATGGTCAAGCACAAACACACATAAAAGTTATAAAAACACAAACAGTATTCAGGAAATTAACACAAAACTGATCCGTCAAAATTTAATAGAATTAAATGTACCGCGGACTGGGTCTACTTTTCAAATTTCAGCTCTCTGAGATATCGGGAAGTCAAACTAGACCGCAAAGATGTTGAAGCGCGCGCGCGCGCACACATACAACGGTCAAGCCAAGTTAAATAAAAGGTTGTAAGCGCTTGAATCCACAACATTAGAGAATTACAACAAAAAAGCTACACCAATTCCCAAGGTATACGTTGCAAAGTATACGACATTTGGCTATCGCTGATTGGTATTGAAACGAATAGAATTTTCTCAGGGTCCCCCAGAAGCAAAATCACTGAACAGAAAGCACTTCATCCTCACACACGCACACTCAATACAGAATCAATCAAGGTTTTGGCCCAATGGTGGCTTTTGTAAAGTGATTACCAACCCAACTCATCATCATCAAACTGCCTTCTCCGAGTAGACGAGTAATTACTCTTCAACTTCTCGAGGGGGAAACTTTCTCAAAGGCAACTTGTCGTTCAAAATCTCTATCGATTAGCTTTTCCACATTGCCAGAAACATGATATCGTTACAACTAAAGCTTTTAATCAAATAAAGCTGATCATACCCCCGATGATAGGGTTTGAGACGCAAGCAGCCATGGAATCAAAGGGGGAATTAAAGGGGGGGGGGCAATCGAAACAGATACTTCTACCCCCCCCCCCCTCTTTAATCCTTTCCAACACTAACTTGTGTTGTCTGACACAAAAGAGGAGCAGGTGAATTCTACTATGTAAATTTCATTATCCTATTTGTAAAATTTATTTTGAATTTTTTATGTATATTGTACCGTATATATTTAGAATGACCGAAAATTATTTTTACAACTTGCATTCAATTAGCATTAAAATTGTAAAGATGGGTTTTCAGACATTCTTTATACTTATGAGAAATAGTTAAAATGTCAACTTTTAACGTTAAGGATCCTACACCAGTAAAAAATATTCATTTTTCTTTACTAAATATACACGGTGTCTAAAAAATTATCTTTACAACATGTATTTGTTACCGGTAATGTATAAAATCCAAGCATTATATACAAAGAAATGTATGAAAGTATAGAATGTCAAAGTATGAAATAACAACTTGCATAGAACTGCTTAGGTTGGTTAAAATTAGTTAACAACATTTTCGCTAAAAAAATATTAGGCCTAAATTTAAATATGACCTAAACTCTTGCATAACATACGCTATTATCCCAATGAAAATTTCTTATTTTGCCAAAAGTGACTAAATATTCTATACAATGCCTGAATTATACAGTATATACTTGTCAATAACATATTCATTTAGTATTGGAATTGCAAAGATGATTTCCGAATATCGTGTATACTTAAAAGAATCAAAATTTCACCTTCGATGGTTCCTAAAATCAATTAATACACGCAATTTTTGGTGTGGCAATTTGGGTCATTTCTGAACAACTGTGTCGTGAACTTTTATCCAACCAGTTTTCATTGGTTGGACAAGAACTGACATCACAGTTGTCCACAAATTGCTCCAATTGTCACACCCAAAACTCCGTGTGTCAAAGGCCTTAAGATATAAACAGCCCAATACGTGGAAAGAAATTAAGAGTGAAAGGGCATTACAAATTAAGAATTCAAATTAAATTCGATTTCTTGTGAAATTTTCTTTTTATTTTTTAAATAAAAGAAAAATGGGGAAACGAACTGTAAAAATGTCAAATCCGATTTGTTCAGACGTCTGTCGAAATTTGCTTTTGCGCTAAATAGGAAGTGAATATACGTCAAGTGGAAAATCGAAACCAAAGGAAAAAGAAATCTTTAAAAAAAAATAGAGAAACTAAATTAAGCATTCCAATTAACTAATTACCAACTATGAAAAAATTGTAAAAGTTTATTAAAAAAATAAAGTAAGATGAGATAGAATACATCATAAACATACAGAAACGAGTAAAGAAAATATTAAATTTTTCTTGAAAGAATCTGCGTTTTAAATGAACGTCACTCGTTAAGAATACGAATAAAAAAAACTTACAAAAAGTACAAAAATTAACTTGCCGAAAAAAATATACAAATATATTTTTTTTTGAAAAACAAACAAAAAATTATGTTAAAGCGAAAACTTCAGCTTGACTTGATTTCATTTGAAGATGAACGCAACAAAGAATATATACGAAACACATACAGTATATTATGCCAACGAAACAATTTTTTTCACCAAATTGAATATTTAATTTTATTTACCTATAGTACAGGAAGTCCTCTATTTAGCGAAGATGACGTTCCACCTCGCATAAATCGAATCGAAACTCCCACATATTGTCATCCGCGTGAGATGGTTAAAGTTCAACATTCAGTGTTGCGCACCACCGAACAAAATCGCGTAATATTGAATTTTTCAAGCATCTGGCAAGATTCTCTTGTCGCATATTAGCGAAATTCGCATGTAAAGAGCTCGCATAAATTGAAAACTGCATACATTGGACTTGACATAAAACTGCCAATTTTTGTTAAACAAGTACATCGAAATGCTTTTTAATCATACGCTTTATATACTGTCATATACCGATATGCTGTATGTACTGTATATACATAATGCACCGAATCCATTTTTCATTTTTGTATGTTTCGATTTATGCGATCGTTGACTAATCCGATATTTGGTTTTATGCGAGTTTCGAGTACGGTAATTCAATTTTTTGATTTCTGCAATTATTTTTTATATATATATGCAATTTTTTTACATTGGACTTAAACCGCGTAATATTGAATTTTCCCGCCTTTATAATGAGCATAACTTGTGAAAAAATTTTCTTGTCGCATATTATATACTGAAACCAATTTGAACAAACAATAGTGATTATAAAGCAGGATTAAGCTGCGATAACAGCTTCTCTGCTGATCACTGGCAAGAGCGATTTTAGTTGTACAGTAGGCAACTTTAAATTTGTATTTAACCATGCAAACAACTAAAATAATTCCACTAGTATCAGTGATCTGTAGAGAAACTCATGTGGCGCCATCATATGCCTAGTAGTTACTAATGGTTCAATTTTTCTTGCAGTTAGATTGTTGGAAATAAATGAAACGATACTGGATTCTGACTAAGTTGACCATTGACTACATCTTTCTAATTACGACTTAATACCTACGACTTATTTTCGATTTAAAAATGCAATTTTCTGGGAAACTAATTCAGGGTCAATGAAACTAACACCATTGGAAAGACCCCTCATACACCAACGATGTTTGTCTGATACATTTGTGTCTCACGTTCTCTGCATGATATTTTGAATGTGTCACGATAAATAAATGAACCACCCTATATACATTTTTTTATTTTTTTTAGAAACAGAGTAAATAAAAAGTCTTTGGAATCTGTGAGCATTTCACATTCTAATTGAGTTTCCATACTTGAAGATTAAAAGCTCGTGAATTTTTTACAATCTAAGTAGAGTGTCACACCTTTGAAAGTGATCAATCGATTTTTCATTTTAAGTGCACCTCCCCTCTCAAAAAAAAAAACAAAAACTAAATCGATGACAAAATGCTGCAAAAGCACAGTGGCATCGTTAACTTGTTTGCAGGGCTACATTTAATTGTGTTTCGTTTGCCGACTAGGCTTCTAGTTAGTAAATAATGACGTTCAATCATCGTGATTTAAAGTACAATAATCTCTAATAATAACAGCAGCAATCGATCACCATTCACTAACTAGCGTTTCGGGACTAAAGCAGAAATTATGTTACGACTCTCGAATATTAATGCAAATTCAATCTAATACATTAATCCACGTGTAAACTATATTAACGTTAAAAAGTAATAATTTACACACGTAACGTTAAAACTAGTGAAGTGATGTGACCATTGGACCTAACTTTACAAAGCGCTCTTCATTTACGCGACTTCAGTATATGTACTATTTACATGCGAAAATTTTGCAGTTACGCGACATTAAAGCTATTCCTAGATACTCCATACAGTCAGATAATTTCGCTATTATGCGATTTTCAACGAAGATGTGCAAAAATGAGTGAGCACTGAAGTGTTCGTGAAAATTTCGATATATTCGGTTTTCGATTCAAGCAAGTTCTTTATATATGATTTAGCTATTGTGCGACCAGAGACGGCTTCCTATAAGTTTGTTACATTTAAAAAGTTCGCTATTATGCGTGTCTGCGTTATAACGCACAAGTGAGTGAACGCTGTAGTGTTGCCACATTATTTACTTTACTTTACCTTAATGCGTCTATGAGAAAAACAATGTGACGGTACAAATGACAAAATACAAACATAAAACCTTAAAAATAAACATGAAAAGAGGTAAAATTTGGTCTAGGTTGTCAACACCAAGATTTACAAAAAATTTGCATGTTTTGCATGTATTTCGGTTGGAACGATATGGAATCATATCGAACGATCTTCATTTCCAATCACAAAAATAGCACTAACTTGAACTCATATTGGTTGCAAATAACATTGTAAATATTTTGTAAAAAAAAATATTACTTATGTAATTTTTTGTAACAAATTCTAATGTTGTGAAAAGCCTAGTGTAAAAAGGTAAAAAGTGTAAAAAGACCTAGAAGCATTTTCTAATGTGTTAGGTGCAATTCAACCTCCCAAACGCATAATTTTTATGCAAAACATGAATATGTACAAAGATATTAGTGCAAGAAATTTGAAATAGCCCATAGACAACAAAACAAGTTCAAACCTTTCAACGCATTTTCGTTTTCGATGAAAATGCGTTTGTGAAAATATCACTTAAAACATTTTACATGCGCTTCAATTTTTGTTGTATTTTGTTGTTATGTTTGTCTCATTGAGACGAAAAATAAATTAAATTTAAATTGAAACCAAACTCTTAATATTTTTATATAAAGTTTCTATTCCTGGTATAATGCAATTAAATTACACTACCTCTCATAAGACTTAAGCACTCGAAAAATATATAATAACTAGTGAATTCAGACGTTATATTTACAACGTTATCTTCCAAGTGAGTAATTGCGAGGGTAACAAAAGAATGACAAAAAAAAGTCCTAGAAAATTGCGGAACATGAACCGAATCTAAGATGAAGAGGAAAGGCGGAAAAAATGCAGGATTCGTTATTTTTCCCGTCTAGTACCACTTCTACTCTTTCATTGAGAACAAAAGGAGACGAAAAAAATAAAGAAAGAAAATGAAACACGAGTTGAAGAGAGGCGATGACTAACAATCAGCCCCATTCTCTACGACACTATTAAGTTTGCCCATACGACTTGACAAAACTTTTTCTTAAAAGCAATATATATACAGCCCCCCTCGTCAGGTTTGGTTCACACAGTAACCTTGTTTAAAAATTTTCAATTTCCAGTCAAGTGACGTGTTACAAGTTCTTAACAATGGTCCCGTGCAACAATGTTATTAAACAATGTACGACACAATGAGTTCCAGTTGTTATTTATACATTGATTGCATAACCCAATAGTAATTCAAACAATGTTCACAGAATTACGGAGTTTTTAAACCATGGTCATGTATAAAAACAATCGTCGAGAATTCAATTTTATACTGCGTACCCGTATACTAACTTTTTTATACCGTGTTTTAAGATTAACCAATGGTCAACGAATGCAAAATCAAATGTTGAATAAACAGACGTAGTCCTACGTCAAAATACAATTATAACATTAACAAGTAATAATAAAAAAATTATATATTAGTACAACCTGGCTTGAAACTGTGTATTTGGGTAGGCCTACTTTTCAATTAAACGCACCATCTCTCTTGTGTTGCTACTTCTTGTACAGTACTTCCTTATGGGTTTATTTTGCAGGGTAGGTTAGGAAAAAAACCGTATTAAATGTATGATTTGTTTTTTCCGTAATCTAACCTGCAAAATAAACCCATAAGCAAGTAGCAACATTAGATAGGTGAGGTGTTTAATCGAAAAGTACCAGCTATTTGAAACAACCACGTGGAACGATATTTTTGTTGATTTGTGTTAAGTATTTATTCGGATGAACAACTGCTCAGATAAACTGTACGAAGTAAATTTTATTTAATATATCGGTAATATATGTGCTTCCTTATGACAGTGCCTGATTTAGGCTTAACAATGCTTGAAATTAAATATGTGGTTGTTGTTGTCAGCAACACTCTACGATAAAAACTACACCTTCACATGTAATTTTCACGACATCGATCCGTCAAAATTTAATAGAATACAATGTTCCACAGACCGTGTCTACGTGTCAAATTTCAGCTTTCTGAGATATCAAAAAGTGGGTCAAAATAGCGCGCGAAGATGATGCATAAACAACGGTCAAGCCAAGTTAAATAACATGCAAAAAATGGGTATTCAACTTTTTACATTTTCATAGAAAGCACGCTACTAAATATAACGTAAACTTATACAGGTGATTTAGCACAACAAACAAAACCCCACCATCTTCGGATACACACTTGGCTGCAACACGTTGAACAATTTACTGCACCATTTTTGTTTCTTTTCTTATTTAGCGAAAACACAAAACAAACGACATCCATATTTCGTCGCTCTTAAGGATAAAAACAAACGAAAAACGACATGTTTAGGCTGCGTTATCTCGATGCCTTGTTTCTTTTCGAGTGTGTAAACAAATTGCCAACCAAACGGACGTCAGCAGAAAATTCGCACTCAGAATGCGACAAGACAGCGAGTGTCGCAAAGATAAACGTCGCGTCCTTCTTAGTTTGCAACATCATCGCAGATTGTGCACGACACCGATGAAGATGCAAAGCGACCCAACCAACAGCTTCTTTATCAATTTCTCGTTCAGTGGTACCTTAGGGACCATCGTCGTCATCGCCATTTATGCTGCTACTAATACTAAACTGCGAAACAACTTTTCTTCCCCATTTTCCAATTTTGAAAAAAAATCCCACTCAATCAACGTTGATATGAAATTTTTTAACTTAGAAAAGTCTTAAAAGTTGTTCTTAGATAAAAGTGAGGATTTGCGACCAAAAATTCCGAAATACTGAAAATCCTCGATTTATACTAGTTTAAGATAATGAAGGTATCTGAATATATTCAATATATATGTGTATTTAATAAACATGTATATACTATTAGCCTAACTCGAACCTGAGTGGTTTTCCTGATTTTGAATCATTCTGGAAGTTTCCAGATCATGCTGTCTCATTTTAACATGTTTAGCTTAATGTTAAAGTTCGTCCAATAATACGATGTAACACCAAGAACGTTGATTAATTACCTATGAAATAGAAAGGATCATAGCCTAGTTTAATGTTGCATGTGTAGGTTTCACTGCAACAAAGCACCGCCATTACGATAGGCTTCTTGCCAAAAGGAAAAATTCTCACACATTTATGAGAATTTTGTATATGCGATTTCGCTATTATGGAAGAATGATATCCTCTAAAATGATCGTTACAGGAAAACGAAATCGCTTTTATGCGTTTTCAGAGTCGCGCATAAGTTAAACATGAATTGTCTGCATGTTATGGTAATTTCGATACATGCGATTTTAAATTTTAGGCGAAGTTGGCACATAAACGTAACGCTTGCCAAAATGGAAGACCACCTATATATACCACTACATACTAAAAAATGTAAAAAAACATAACGCTAAATTGTTCGGTTTGTTGGTTTCAAGCGATCCATGTCGTCACGAAACAAACCAACATTTAGACATTTCTAGTGCTATCATTGTGAGTATTTCTCCCGAATCATTAATAATGAATCGTCTTGAAAACACAAACGTAAACAAAATTTTTAATCTGCATGTCGACAACAAAGATTTTCGCATTTGCGAAACGAAACAACCTACCGAAACGAAACCACCGACAACATGGTTCTACCAACAACCATTACCACCATCATCATCTTTTCGTCCATAGACTAGCAGACACTAATTACCGGAGGTACATGAAGTCCTCATCATCACACCGAGGTTTGAGAAATCCAATCAACAAACAACAAATTTTCTTGGCTTAAAAATTCACACCCCCCCTTCTCTCCCCAAGTTTGCACGTTGCAACACCCATTAGCATCATAAACGTCAAGCAAAGGGGGGTGATTTACACAGCTCTTCCGGACCATTTTCCTGCCCAATGAACACATCGCCGCGCAAACGCAAAGATGGCTAACGCGTTTGGGTAAATAATTCAGGCGACAATTCACGCGACAGCATATATCGAAAATTTTTAAACTTAATTGCGTTTGCTGATCAATGACAAAGCTTCGCGTTTTGAGTTATGAATACCCCCCAATTTCAACCTCCCCAACCAACAACTGGTCAGCGTTAAAATGAATGAGACCACCCAATCGGGTTTGCGCATGCGTGCTAGACTATTGCCACCTCTATTATATCCAGTGGACCATTTTCCAGCCCAACTGGTTCCCAATCCCAACCAATTATTGTTATTGGCAAGCGATGATTCTCTATTAATCTCCAAATTACCGTTAATGCGTACTTTTGCCAAAAGTATACCATACAGCCAAACCTCTTTTGTTTATCATCTACAAACTCAAGAATGTCAACTATTTTTCGCCAGAAAACGCAATAACCATAGGCTCCCCCCAAAAAGAAAATTGCGCAGAATTCCCACAATCCTGTGCACGCTCGAGCAATCTCTCGGCTCCTCCTTCCATTCCTCAATCAAAAATTTTTAACGAGACGCGAACAATCGATCAACGCAAAGCGTGCTTAACAAGTGAAATGTTTAACAAGTTGCTGTATTTCAAAAATGATATTCACATTGAACCATTACTATTCTAAACGTTTGTAATATACAACATTTATAATAATAATTTAGAGTTTTATTTTTTTGTAGTAAACTTATTAACGCTTGTACAGTATCTAGAGGGTGTTCATAAAAAGTCTAGTCAATATTTAACCACAAAAGCTATTCATAAAGCAAAACACCATATAAACCTACGAAGCCAATAAGTTCATAGGTCTACGTTTCATAATAGTTGTAGGTATGCAAATGAATATGCATTTCCGGACTCATATGAACTTT
Organism: Cryptops parisi; assembly: GCA_034695005.1. Classification (NCBI taxonomy): domain Eukaryota; kingdom Metazoa; phylum Arthropoda; class Chilopoda; order Scolopendromorpha; family Cryptopidae; genus Cryptops; species Cryptops parisi. The sequence continues at coordinate 18,659 of JAQIWH010001440.1, read as the reverse complement.
TTGCTTTGTTTTGATGCGAAGCATTTGCGGCTGAAAACCACTAAACTTTTTAAGAACACCATGTATACTATATCTATTCACACGTTCCCTACATGTTTCTCATTACTGAAGATAAGTTTTAATCTACAAGTGTCCACAATGAGATTTTAACATTTGGAAATTCCATTATTTAATATTTAAAATTTCGTTACTTTTTAATATCAGATTATGCAAATGTGATTCTTGGTGACACGGAAACAAAAACTTAAGGTTTATGTCAGAATTTTGTTGTGCGTGTCGAAGCCACATTGGCGCTGCAGTCAGTCATTTTCCAAAATGGCGACTCTGAGCAACCAAGCACAAGCGATGGTTGGTAAACGAGAAACGCTTGTTTTGTTTTTCGTTCATTTTTTCTTTCAAAAAATGTTAACTATTAAAACAACATAAATATTAGACATTCTAACTCTAACTTAAAAATTTCAAACGTTTCTGACAATTTTCGACAGAGGGGAATGTTGCCAATCACAAGAGTGAGTTGGACCACCGCCTGGACAATCTTCGCACCACCAGAGTCGCCCATGTAGAGGTGTATTGACGTCATTTTTTTTATTTTATGAAACTAGTATTTTTACTACCATCTCCATATTTAATTATAGTAATACAGTACAAGTATTTTCCTTCAAACTGTACGGAACCGATTAAAATGTTTAGATTTAATTGTGGAAACATTGTATATCAATTTTAAAGTTCATTTCTGGATCAACTTTTTGTTTTCATTAATTCCAACTTAGAACAACAACACAATTTTAAACCCAAGAAAACGCTGTAACGTTTAGTGGGCGCTACACGAAAACCCTGCCTATAAATCATCGCAAATTATTGTTTTTTCCCATCTCATTTATTTATTTAACAAAAAAAGAAAGTCCTTCTTCAACTCGTTAAACGGAGAGATTGGAAAGCAAGCATTAAATCAAGGATTACTTTTCCATTAAATCCCCGTTTTTAATTATCTTCATTTGTCTTTTGCTTCACCGAACCGATCCTTATTTATCGCTATACAAAACCGAGATGAGGAGAGGGGGTCGACGAGAAACAACCTTTAATAGGATATTTAATTAAAATAAAAAAACCAACCTCCAAACTTTTCAATTTCGAAACGTTAAACACATCCTTTAACCCCCTACTCATTTCTCGAGTTTAATTTAATTATTTTTTAAACATGATAAATATTGGATTAATTAATAACAGAATAACAGATATCTAAGGAAAATGATTTTGATCGTCAACGACAAGACGAATGACACGAAATCGTTTAATGACGTCGTTGGACACTTCGTGTTATCAAGTGATGGGCAAGACCAATAACGAAACGTTCATCTTAACGAGTATAACGCCCATTACTCGTTTTTCAAATTTAGTTTTTATATAGAAGATACCTGGTAAATGTTCACTTAAGAATACTATAGAAAATTTTTACATTCCTCTAATTGGACATAAAAAAAATCGATATAAATTTTAATGATCTTTCGCTCGAAACCTCTCGCTTTTTTTGTGTGACAAAATAGCATTTGCACCACTTCAAACCTCATTTTTTAATCAATACAAAACCAAAAATGGTAATTTAAACATTGAAACACAAAATTTTCCTAAAAAAAATGTTCATTTAAAACTTTCGATATCTTTTTTCCCCCATCTTGTTTTTCTTCACCCAAAAAAAAAAAAAAAATAAAAAAGATCCAACTGTCAACAGTTTGACCAAAAAAAAAATAGGTTTTTTGAATGTGAAAATAAAAAAAAAAAACTTAACAAAAAAAGATAACTTTCGAGATAAACTTTCCAATTTTATTTTCTAGAAAGAAAAAAACTGCAGTACTAACTATTACCATGATTCAATACTAGCTTTTCTTTGATAGAAAAAAAATATTTGGTGACATTTATGGGTGCAAACGACTTCAACACCAATGGCAAAATGGTATTAAAAAGACCGGAACCCTAAAGCTACATTTGAACTATTTTTCTTCAAGTTTCACTTGGTAAAACCTACAGTTCAAAACCTACAACAGCTAGCAATTCGGTTATACTAATAATAGTTAAAGCTGGACATTTTCACGAAAATGTCAACCCAAAATGCCTTTTTTTTTGTTCTTCAAAGTAAGCAAATCCGATGTTGTAATAACAGGGTGAGTCACCTAACGCGACGCATCCAAATATTATGAAAACAAAGCATGTGACGAACAAACGTGTTAGACAAACATAGTTTGCATATGAGTAACCTTTCCAGTGGTGCTATTGAAATTAATTTTCACAAAAATTTCATTGTGACATCGAAATTATGAGTTATAGTTACCGAGTCATATTTAAAAAGTTGTAGTCACGAGCTCATTTAGTCAGAATCCACTTTTGTTCAATTTTTTTCCAACAATGTAACCGAAATTAAAATTGTAATAAACACTCTGCTCCTACAGCACCTTCTCTGCAAGTCACACGTTAATTTACTTGAGAATGGTTAATTCTTTAAAGTTATGATACAATGTCTGATGAGGAAATAAATTATTCTGTTAGATTATTAAACATTAGCAAAAAAATAACTTCCCAATGTTATATTAGTCACCATGGAAAACGGTCCAGTATTAAAACCCAACTTCGAAAACCTACATCAATAGTGACAACCTGAAGAATAGTAATTCATTTCTCATACATTTATGAACACTGTATTTTCCCTGTTCCCATATGACCCCATTGGGCCGAATAAATGATGATGATAATAATAATAATAATAATAAAAATAGGAAATCCATTTTTTATCACAGAAATCTACGAAACGCCGACTTTACAGTAAGTTCTCTCAATTTTATGCGTGTTCTGTATCGCGATTTTTGGAGAAAAAAAATGTCTTCCAGATGCGCGTTGTTACACAAAGAAAATTCGCAAAAACCAATAATAAAGCAACTTTTAGTTATCAATAGAGCACTTAAGGAGGCTTTCACCACCTTGACTTGAGTCCGTTACAACCATCTTAAGATTTCTTAGGGGATAAAAAAAACCTTTACCAGGGGGCACTAAACAACACTAGGCTCAGTCTTTCCTCTTTTTTAGGTTCACGTGAAAAAAAAGGGCACTTCACCACTTCTTTAATCCGTTGACAGTGATTGCATTAACGCCTCTTTCTCAGTGGACCTTGCAGCTTTTAATCCTACTGTCGACCGCAGACAATGACATGGAGCACCATCTGCCAACGGGGGGACAACAAACAACAAACCTATCTACTCCTCTCGGTGGAGGAAGTTGGCAACAAGAACCGCAACCAGGTGACGTCACACAATGGCAAAGCTTCACCAGCCGCAAAATTGAAACTCCCAACTTTGCCTGTTTGCTTCTTCCAGCCGCAAATGACTATCACGCGGAAAACGACATCACCCCGTGTACCGTTTTACCGATTAAAACTTCATCATCGAGAGATGAAAAAATCAAAATGGCGCTAAGAAGCTTTCAAAATGATACATCTGAATAAACATCTTCTCTGTTTGTTTGTACGTGCATGAGCAGCAAAAAACAAAAAAAACAAAAACGACTGACCGAAATGAAGAAACCAGAACCATTGTTTGTGTTTAAGTTCATTCAAGATGATGTAACATCAATTTAAAACATTTTTTTTCATGTCAATTTCAGTCTGTTTGTCCGTGCGCGAGCTCCAACGCCTCCTCCTCACCAGCTCTGCTAGCGCCACCACACCATGTGTGAAAATGCCAAAACTTATACCGAAATTGATAGTTTAACTGTAACGAATACTGTGAAGAAATGTAAGTTAAAAGAATAAATAAGTGTAACGAATATTGCGAAGCAACATGAGTTAAAACAATGAATTGCGTAATGAAAACAAAAAACAAAACAATTTTCCGTTGTTTTTTTGACGGGCTTATTTACTACGGCTGTATAACCAGCTCTCAAAATGTTACAAACCTTTACAGTATGATAAAAAAAATCTTTCACGTCAGTTCTGTCTGTTTGTGTGCGCATAACTCAAAAGCAATTAACCCAACTTTCACGAAACTTTGAACTTAAGTCAAGGTCAAGCCAAGGAAAAACATGAGCCGTTGTCCAGATTAAAACCATAATTGATAAACCGACAAATTTTTGCTTTGTTCACTCCTTCCAAATTCGTGAAAATTTGTGTATGTTCACATATTACGTTAATTGACGTTGTTTTGGCTATTTACGCCATTTGCGTTATTATGGTTATGTTATTATTTTAATTTAACAAAAAAAGTCATGAGGGAAAAGGAAAAATCTCGCAAATGTGGAATGCGAGGTTCTTCAAAATTGTCTTATCACGAATAATCGAACTCGCGAATACACTTGTTACACACTTGTTGAAAGAAAAGAAAAATCTTTAGATTATCTTCTTTCATTTAGATTCTTGTCATAGTGATAAATGGCAACGTTGTTACGCTTCGTGCGAATTAACTAGCATTTAACATGGCCGACCACATTTCGGAGGCAAAACTGGGGCAGGTCGTAAAATTCGCGAGTAATGAGAATAGGTTGCAATTAATTCGATTCGCAAATTCTAATTAGCCAAATCTCCCGAGTGACCTTTAGTGATACGGGTCATCACCTGAACTTCAAACTTAATTTCCCTTTATTGGGTACCTAACAAAGGCCCTTTAACTTGATTAGTTCGTCGTCGTCGTGTGTGCTAGACAGCATGTGCATCAAAAACAATTACACTAATTGTCGTCTCGCTCCCCAAAAATGGTTCCTCGCTAAAATGGTTCATACAAACATGTTTCCCACGTAAATAAAACAAATAAATGAATACATTTAAAAAAAAAAATTTTCTCTTAGTCACAAAATAACTGTTGACCTCGCAACTTTCAACTTTTTATTACACTCTTTATATTAGCTTCACCTGTGAGTTTGTGAGTGAATGAGTGAGCTGGAAATTGGACAAATGGTCAAAAATGAGAACCGAGAACCGCATAAGTCTTTCGCATAAATCAAAACCCTCCCAAGTCCACGTAAAAAAATCGCCTATATAAATAAATAAATACATAAAAAATTGCAGAAATCATGAACTGACAACTTGCATAAATCAAACATCTAATGACTCAACCATCGCATAAATTTAAATTCGCATGAATCGAAAATTAAAAACAAATTTTTTGTAATTATGTATGTACAGTACATTTTTGAATACAGTAATTTTTTGAAATAACAATAACCACACATAATAAAAACACCATATTGTTCGCTTTACTATACTCCAGTCGCTATAATAGTCAAATGGGGTGACATAAACAAATTTCTTTTATCCGTTACAGGCACTTCAAAGTCGTTAAGTGCGACACTTTTTCTTCTTGTTACGATTCTTTCCAACACTCCAACAACTCATCACCCATTTAAAACTCAACATCAACTGTCAACAACAATGTCCTTAATTCCAAACTCGTAAACAACAATCCATCAACGACTTGTTCCCCCAAAAAGTACGCGTAAACAACAATGAAAAGAAAATCACTCTCCCTCACAAAAAATAGACTGGTCCGTACTTTTACTTTAACTCTTACGTTTCACTTAACCACCATCAAACTTAGTGTAATTCACAACCTAACCAATGAAAAAAAAGAAAAATTACCCCTTTCAAGCTGTCCTTTAATGAACAATGCATTCACCTTCGTTCACTTAAAACAACAACAGGTCTTCCCGAAAAAACAAAAATGGGAAAAAAATCGATTCTTTCATCAATCCTCCCTATAAACAATCGACTCGCCCACATTTATCACCGTACAAACAAACCAGGAACTCTTCCCTGGGGGCGTTTAATCCCTTTCCTTTGGTTGATAAAAGACAAAGTTAAAACTGACTTCCTGCTCTTTTCTCTACTTTTATATATATAGTTTGTTCCTTTTTTTTTGCATTAACAACTCGACTCACCCCCTATGGGCCTGGGCAAACTTTCGATTTCTGAAAAATAAGATGTACGAGACTCGAGTATGGGTTTTCTTTTTCATCCCGAAGGAAACAAAACTCTCCTGTTGCATTGTGGGAATAATCCAATTTGGGCTTGGGCCAAAGAGAAGCAGCCATGGAAAACCGCGAAAAATGAGAACGAAAGGAAAAACCCTCCGACAAAGGATAAATAGATAAAAAAAAAGAAAAAAACCTGGAAAAAAAAATTCTTCCCATATACTCTTTTAATAAAAAATAAAATAAAATTGGAGGAAACAAAATTAATTCACTTCATATAATGGAGAGGTTGGAATTATATGAGGGTTAATAAAAAGGAGTGCTATCTTCAGGCTACCAAAATAAAAAAGCAAAAGAACCAGAAAAGTCTTGTGAATATGGATATATAAACTGCACTAGTATCCGAGTTAATGTGTGGACAGGCAAGACATTTTGTTCCAAAAGCGTTCCATTACTCCGAGATTACAACGAGATAAAAGATAATTGAAACGCGTAGTAATTCTAATCTTTGCAATCTAATGTATCTCGAAACCTAAAAAACGTTCAACGAAATAGAACGTTTTTATGTTAATAAAACTGGAATATTTTTACAAATGAATGTTCAAATTTGAACCGGATTTTTCTTAAGCATACTAATATAACACTTTATATAACTCGTATGTACGTAGATGCAAAAATGAAAATGCATCAAAGTCACTGTTAAAAGCGGGCAACTGAAAGTGTATTGCAGTGAAGAGTTTAAGACGGTCAATTGAAAGTGTAGTACAGAGCAGTGTGCCTTCAGGGGGTCAATTGCAAGAGTTATGCAGTGATGCAATTCGTTGGGCAAAGCAACGCTGCGAAGCCCATGTCACAGAAGGTGAATTAAAATCGTGTAATGTAGCAAAGCCAGTCTTAAGAAGATCAATTGACAGTGCAATGCAGTGAAGTTTGTTGTGTGAGACAGATTTTCCAGAAAATTTTGCAGAAAAGCCAAATTTTAAATTACATGATTGGTTGATGTATGTATGTTTCGGCTTGACTTGTTTAATTGTTCCAAATTTTCTGAATGCATAATTAAAATAAATACAGTGTATAAAAAGTGCTATCCATGCAACTTCCTGTGCGATTTCGCTAAAAGGTAACGAGCGAAAGCCTTTCAGATACTCGTTATAGGAAATTTCTGTATCACGTCATTCTGTGATACACAAGTGACTAGACGCTGAAATTCCACGATAATTTCAATATAAAGGGTGTTCACAATGAAATCTAAACGTTTAAAAACGTCCATTTATTTTGTCATACAATGTTATAGAAATGTGATTCTTGGTGGAAACAAACTCAAAAGTTTGTGGAAATTTTGTAGTGTGCGTCAGTGCCACATTGGCGCTGCGGTCGGTCGTTTTCTAAAATGGCGGTTTTTGCAGATAAAAAGATTCGTATAAATTAAAAAACTACCTACCGACATATTCATACCACAAGAATAGCAGTTCAACTATAAATATCATTGTATTGCACATTAATAAATAAAAAAATAATCGTGAAACAAAAAGGTAGCTGTATAACTACCCAAAAAGTAGTATACAGTACTGATCAATTCTATTCCTAACAAACCGTGCCAAACGACACAAGAATTCAATAACAACAACACAGAACTCCAAAATCGCCACAAAGAGGGTACGTCAGCTACTTCAGTAATTTCACAACAAGAAAAAATAAACTTCACAACAAACTAAAAAGAAGTTGTTTGAACTCGACACCATTGAAGGATCTCTTTACTGAAAACGTAGGTAGAGCATTTTATTTTATTTTTTGCCCCTTCCCAAACGAGACGTTTTCTTCACTTCACGTTCGAAAACGTATCAGATTGGAATCCCAAGTGACCATCATTGTGCTACGGCGATTTTCCACTAGACACACACACACACACACACAGTTTATACTTATATATATATGAAATTTCATACAGCTTTTTTTTATACTTTGGCCTCATCTTCCAAAAAACTCGTTTGTTCTTTTATTGTGTAGTAAGAGACGACAGGAGATGAAAACTGGGAGTTGGTACAATAACAAGGGAAAAAATTTGGACAGCGATAACGAGAGAAAATGAATCGATCTAAACCACACACACACACAAACACACATGTAGCTTATAAGTACACAAGTGAAAAAATAGTCGGAGAAAAAACAAACTCGTGTTCTTTATGGCTTAGCTTGTTGTTACTTGAGTTACAACCAGGAAACCAAAAAACGTTTGTAACTATAAATTATAATATTTTTTATCTGGTCAGCAAATCCATTATAGTCATTGTGTGGATGAACTGATATTATATCACACTTGTATAATAAAACATAAATAAGTATACGTTACAGGCATATAATTCAAGCACTGTATACAATGCTAACCCTGATTAGGCAATGTATGAAATTTTGCGTTGGAATAGTTATGCTGAAAAAAAAAATGTTTAAATTTAGGCATAAATATTTTTCTTAGAATCAAATGTTTTTATTTCTTAACTCAATAAACCTAAACAGTTCTATACAAGATGTTATTGCATACGTTGCTAAAAGATGCTAGGTAACGAATACAATGCAGGAACTTGTCCAAAAGTGATCACAATAACCGGATTTCACTGTATTACATTAAGTACTATGGTATTGGGGTGGAATTATTACAGGGTGTCTCCTAAGCAAAAACTCATAGAAATTTTTTTAATTCATGTATAAACCGTAATGGTCATTGGTGTTACTGGGTTTCATTACTACTTCTCGCACTACAAATAGAGATTTATTTGAAATCTTGCACTTTCTAGCCTTTATAAAGCATGCTAAATGATACTCTAGGGAGAAAGAGAATAAAGACGACTTTTCGTGGCATTACTGTACTAGCTTTTTCTTCTTTTATTTTTGGAAGAAAAAATTTTCACATCTACGCCCAATTGTATTTTTTTTTTTTTGCATTTATCCTACATACTGCTGATTACAAAAAATATATATATTATATAAATAAATGCATGCAAACGTAGCTAATGTCCGAACTGGGAAAAGCGCACGTAACGGCTTTAAACCAATTAGAAACTCTGTAATTGGTGATGCAAATTAGAAGGTCTAATGTACACTTTTGGAAAGGTCGAATAAATTATCATTAACCCTTTCACGCGCTTTTTATTATCTTTTCACAACACACCTTTACAAACTTTTTTAATATACAAAAATCTCCACTAAATAATGATTTGAACAATTAAATTCAACAAAAATAGTTTTAAAATAAAAGAAAAAAAAAGGTTACCATAGGTTACAAAAAGATTTCAAATATTAACCGGATTTTGTAAAAAAATTCGGTTATTTCTTGTTGAAAAAATTCGGTTCAAATTTGAACATTGTTTTTAGCGTTTCTAACTGAATTGTGTGAACACATAACTACCATATTAGCCTACTGCTTATACATCATGTCTTGAAAAAATGAAAACATACAAATTAGCATTAACGCGAGCATGTTCAAATATAATCCGAATTTTTTAAATGTTTTGGGTATTGAAAAAATCCGTCTCAATTTTGAACAGTATTTTTAAAGTTTTTGACCAAATTTGGTTAAACTTTTACTACATTATAAACTTACATTATAACAACTAACATTATAAACTTAACTGTTGATGATACGACTGTCTTGATAAAAAAGGAAAAACATTCCAATTACGATGTACGAGCCTGATCAAATATAATCCGGATTTTTTAAATGTTTTGTGTATTGAAAAAATCCGGTTTAATTTTGAACAGTATTTTGAACCCTTTTAACAAAATATGGTTCAACTTTTAACACAACTATCGTTTTAAATATCATAACGGATATGACTTTTCTTGTTCAAGTGAAGAACTAGAAAATATTGCCATCAATAAGACTAGTTCAAATATGAACCGGATATTTATAATGTATTTTGTATAAAAAAAAATGTGATTCAATTTTGAATATCAATTTATACAAACTACCACCTCAAAATAACTTGTTAGAAAAGATCTTTTTTTATATAAAAAAATGAACGATTTCAATCGTGAAACTAACTTTCGCTTTTTATACTCTTTGCAGTGAGACGTTTCGATGTTAACCAGATGTTGCCTTTCTTTTAATTCCAACTACACCAACTAAGACGAAGAAGAAGAAGAAAAAACCATTTTCTAATTCGATTAGGAAACTTTCTTCCGCAATGTCAGTTTGATCCAAGGTTAACATTTCGCACTGATGCATGGGTGAAGCAAAAAAACCACACATTATAACTTGTTTATATCCTTATATGGAATAATAACCCATCCTATCGTCTGTCTGTGTTTTCTCTGGCTCGAGTTCAAACAAAGAAAAACAGGGGTCTAACTTCATTAACCAACTTTGAAGGCCAAAAAAACCAATTTCTGAAAAAAAGACAAGGATATCTAACCAATCTATTTGTATTAATAAAAGATACCGATTCATTCGCTCAAATTGGTTTTTCCCTCAACTTTATTGTTTACCCCCAATTTAGTAATTTAACCTCACCCCCACATATAACAACAAAAATAGTATGATAAAAAATAACTTCTCTCTAAAAGATAACACACACCACAAAGTATCCAATTTCTAAAAACAATGGATAAGATATCAAACGATGATCTATTTATGTTAATAAAAGATACCGATTCATTCGTTCAAATTGTTTATTTTTTCAGTAAAGTGAACATTTTAACCAATTTAGAAATTTCTTCCCATGACATGATATAAAAAGTGGTATAAAAAAAGTCTTAAGAAGAAAAATATGAAGAAAAAAACAAACAATTGACAACTTTTCCAAGTTTGAAAGTTTGTCGGATGGATGGGAGGACAAAGTCAAGACAACACGACATGTCGCTTTGGAATGGTTTTAAAGCAAGACAAACACGCGACTTTTGTTGACACAGAGTGATGGATGACCAGAAACAACGTTAAGGCGCACGACACGTCTTAGTGACATGTCGGGTCACAACAAGGCACCCGACAGCACGTTCGCGATTGTCTAGAAATGGCCTTTCCCTTCTTACGCACGGCTGTTCGCAGTCACCTAAGGATAATGGATGGACGGTGTCGACAAAACCGAAATTCAAACAAAACATTTAATGGAATACACCAATCGCAAAGTGTCACATTCCAAAACGGACTTGACATTCAATATAAAATGAGAGGTTACAAGGAAAAACATTGAACTAAATACGTTATAACTTTTCTCGTTCTACAATGCAGCACTTTCGAAACATTTAACATTCATATTGGGGTATAAGTACTGATCTATGGGTAAAAATACAGGGTGTCCACAATGACCTTTAAACATTTGGAAACACAGTTTATGTAAGAATTTTGTTGTGCGTATCACAACCACAGTGGCGCTGCAGTCAGCCATTTTCCAAAATGACGACTCTGAGCATCCAAAGAACAGGTGATGGTTGGTGAACGAGTGCATGAGAAATAAGCTTGCGCGTTTTGTTTTCGTTTATTTCTGTTCGAAAAATTTGATTAACATGTTTAAATTTCATTGTGGACACCTTGTATTATTTGTGGAGAAAGTAACGCCATCTAGTAGAATAAAACAAACTAATGATGGCAGAAAATTCAAATACAACAATGCATTTGAATTTAGTTCCTATCCAATCCATTTCGTTCCTAATTAATTTCAGAAGTTAAAAAAATAATTTCTATCAAAACAAACAAATTTTTAACCACCAGCATATGTACTTGTATTCAAAACAAGTGGTTAACAAAACCCCGAATAACGATGAATAAATGCGTATATCTGTGAATATGAAAAAAGATAGTAACTATCAACACTATACATTTACATAAAGTGTTTTAATATTCAATTTCACATATTAGACATATGTATTTACTTGATAGTTCTGCACTGCTATTTATGGGAAAATATTATCAATGGTGAACGTGATGCCATCTTGACAAGTGAAATATAAACTAAACTTGGCGTAAAATTCAAATATAATTTATAATTTACTTTTTTTATAATAATTTTCTAATATTAGAAATTTAAAACCAAAAAATAAAAACCGTATACAGTACTCAAAAACTGCTAAAAAAAGAAATAACTTGTACACGTATAAATGTGAGAAAATTACTCAAAACTCGTTAATTTTAACCAAAACTTGAGGTTTATATATGAACAAAAAAAATAGACATTTTTCCACAAAAAAAGAGAGCTAAACTCGATGGTTGGTTCCTTAATTTGACTCAACAAGTCGAGCGAAAGAGAAACCTTTTGGCAGAAACCGGAAGGTGAGAAGTTCACCACTTGGTCGTGTGAAAACTAAACGCTTCGCTACGTGAACAAATCGACCAATGGAGCGTTAAATTCGCATCCGCTCCAGGGGTCAAAACAGCGTCGCCAAAACTAGCGAATGAAAACAAACACTAAAAAACAACCTTTCACACTGCGCTGAAAAAGCCCAATTTTTTTCCTTATACTCTTTACTTTACTCGTTACCGAAGTTGACCAACACGAAAGTGAACAAGCACCAAATTCCAATGAATTTTTTTGCGGAATTCTATTCGAGTCATTGTTTTTATTGTATAACGATTCGTGTTATCCAAACACAAGGCAACTCGTTTCGATTTAAATGGGTTCATTTATTTTTGTGCTTCTCTCAATTACGACAAAACGAAAGTCACCAAGAAAGCGCAAAAATTACGTTTCGAGATCTAAAGAAATAGCAAATCCACTTCAAGCAACGCCATATTGTTTTGGTTGTAAAGCTGACATCTTGTCACTGGCAAATAGCCAACTTTAGTCTTTTATTTTTATTTTTTGAAAAGACTTAACTTTACTGTTCGGAAAAAGTATAAGCCCAGTTTAAGACGGTGAGCCGCCATATTGTTTGGTATTCAAGGTACCATTTTGTCACCGATGATCTACTTGTTAACCATATTTTATTTTTAAAATGCGTTAGATAATTTTATCATGTCAAATTGCTACTCATTGAAGTCTCACTATACCTCAGTTTCAACGACCCGCACTCCACCATGTTATTTTTTCCTTGAAGCCGCCATTTTGCACGCCATATTGTTTAGTCTTTAAGCAGCCATCTTGTCGCTATTGATCTGCTTAATTCTACCTGACCATTTTTAATTTTACTTAATCATTTTTTTCTCAATTTGAAATAAAAATAATTTTATCATGTTGAATTACTAGTCATCGACGTCTTGGTGAACCTCAGTTCCAACGACCGGGCAAACCGACATATTGTTTTGTCTTAAAGCCGCCATTTTGCCCCACAAAAATCTTCCCTACTAAACAATACTTTTCTTCATCTTTAACAAAAAAAGCGATAACACACTGCAAACCAATCACATCCTAAAAATATGACATAATCGGAAGCGACATGATCGGCAATTTGCCGCAAGTCACACCACGTGACAAGTCGGGTGAAACGAAGTGATATTCCATTTTATCACTATTGACATTGATGGGGTGATAGGCTCGAAAAACATGTGATACCCAATACAATGTGACAAGTTATACGAGGGGAACAAAAACTATAGTAGTATTAGCGACACCTGCGGTAACAAAAACACCAACCGAGTTACGTCAAAAGGGTGACACCGAACGATGCATGACACATACACGCACGCACACAAAAAAAAAGAAAAAGGAAAACTGATAACACACTCCCTTAAGCTTAACGTTGGTCAATGATAAATGTCGTTTATTAATGTCAACGCCAACAAACTACTCGAGCGACAGCAGACGTTTCAGTTGCAACCTAATGAACTAACCCGAAAGGTAAGACTTGAGGGCTCTGCGATCCATCTTCATTATCAACCAATCACAACGCTGCATCGTCTCGAGGGGATTTTGCTGCCAATTGAAGACGTGAGCAGAATTCGTGAGAAAAGCCACAACAAAGATGCTTTTACACGAGTAGTTTTAGAAATTAGTTATCCTCCATCCCCGAAAAAAAGTTTATTCAATAAAACTAACTTTCCCGCTTTTCACCAAAAAGTAACAAAATATATATATATTAAAAAAAAGGTCATAAATCACAAATAAATTTTTGAGAAAACTGCAAACCCCTTTAAAAAGTTCCCAATGAAAAAGTGACACGTCAGTGATTTTATATTTCAATATGGCTGCGAGTCATATTTACATCACGTGATCTTAACGTCACACCAGTTTTTCCTTATCATTTTAAAGTCATTAACTTTCTTTTTCTAAGGTTATATATACAAAGAGGTCCTTGATTTATGCGAGAGTCACAATTCGCGACAAACTTTGCAAAAATCGAAAATCATTTATCTCGAAATTCCCATGGAGTGGCAAAACTTATGGTCAACAACCACACAAAATCGCACAATAGGGAAGTTTTCTCGCTTATAACGAGCATATGGGAAAATGTCTCTCATCGCCATTAGTAAAATCTCACACAAGGACCTCGACCTAACTCTAAATTCCTTGCATAATGTATACAGGGTGATTCAGAATAATTGTTCCTAACTCTCCGAGGTGATCGACGGCGTGAAAATGAAGCATCTTTTATTAATAAACTATAGTCCGGAAATACTTAACGTAACGAGCTACCACGAAATTACGGAAATATTCATATATTCTCAATGGAAATGTAACGTCTTGGTTTATTTCCAGCGGGTATAACTATCGAACCGATGTATTACGTCATAATACGTCATAAATTTCGTTGTATCTCGTTGCGATAATATTTCCGAACTATAGTTTATTAATGAAAGATGTTTCATTGCATGCCCTCTATCACCTCTGAAAGTTAGAAATAGCTATTCAGAATCCCCCTTTACAGTATATAAAAAATACACAACTAAACTCGCTCTCAACTTAAAAACGACTTTCGCCCCAAAGCTACGTCATAAATTTTTTAAATCTTTGTTTGACAAACACAACTTCTGTTCAAAACAACCAGCTAGAAAAATAACAATAATAACACTAAAGAACGAGATGGTGGTGAAAAGATGAAGAAGAAAAAAACGCCTAACAAACTTCATCTTTTCAACAGCAGCAGCAAACATTTGGTGCAAACAAACAGGCAGTAATTAATTTTCATTTTACAAAGAAAAGGGTGGTGAAGATAGCGAAAAATAATTAAGTTAACCATTTTTTATATTTTCTTTACTCTACTCGTACCTTGGAGACATTATAAAGCTGGAGACAGCGTCGCTTATCACTTCATAAACACAAAAACCCAACCCTAATAATGTCACCCGTTCCAAGAGCTACCGTAGATTATGATTGTCCTCGCGCAATAAATCGACACAATACCGTCAAAGTCAAACATTACAAACTCGTTTTTCCCCTCACTAATTCTTATCAAAATACCCTGATTAAAATTTTATTTATCCCCCCAAAACCTAATAAAAAAAAAACAGCTTCAACAAGTTCATCATCATCATCACGAAAACAAAACTGCATTAATTTTATATAAAACCCTTACTTGTCTAAGAGTATGTAACGCTAGAAATGCACGGTGGGTATACCACAACAACATAAGTGTAAAAAATTTATACCCTTCATTATGTTACCATACCATATAGCAAAACACGAATGTAAAAACAGTGATAAATTAACTTAAAAATTATAACAATGAGTTTCTCGTGCTACAGCCCGGGTTACCTTCTCTTCATTTACTGAAGACTTCTCGCATCATTCCTAAATATGAAGAATGTAACCAAACACATACTGTATACATATACAATATATGTTACCGGCAACGTATGCAAGCAGCATTAGAATAACTACGTTAAGCGAGAATTTAGCTAAGGTTTAAATCTAGGCCTACATTTGAGCCAAAACTAGTTGGTTTTTTTAAGAAAATTAGCCTAAAGTAACCTTAACTAACCTAGTTGTATACAAAATGTTATTTCATACTTTGCTAAACAAAAATTCTATACCTTGGATTTTGAATTCTATACCTTTCCGGTAACATATATAACTTATACACACTCAACTTTACATAAGATGAATTAGTAAAACGAATTTCATGATAATGCTCGTAAAGATATCTCAGTATAATGAAAATGTAGTGTATACTCTACACTGCATTATACTGCAGCTATCTTTTAGGTGCGCTACTGTTTCTATTTTTATTTCAGTTGAATTGTTAAAAATTTACCATAGTATCTAATAAAGCACCTAAAAGCTTTCAGTATAACTGCCATGCAATGCAGTGTAGTGGATACACTAGCCTGCATTACACAGCAGTGTAATGCAGTGAAATGTTTGTAATGCAGTGAATTTGTGGTTTTTTTTTTCAGTTGGATTGTCAGAAATAAGTGAAATGACACAAGAGTATGAGACACTAGAGTATGACTAAATGGACCATTGGCTACAACTTTCTAAATATGATTTGGTAGCTACGATTCACGGTTTTCAATGTAACAATGCAATCAACTTGAAAGTAAATGAAAACGCCACCACAGTAAAGAGCCTTATCAAAGTATTATTACAACTCAACAATTTCGTTATAATAGAGCTTCAAGTATATTATCCGATGGTACCATACTTTTAACTCACCCCAGTATCTACTGCACATACATACAAACAAAGATTCCAAGACTCAGTTGTATCTACTTTACATGTACACTATTCATTCACAGTTCAACTTTTTCTTTAAATAAAAGTTGAAGCTGACAAAAGGATAAAATAGTAATAATAACATAAAAAATCACGAATCGTCTACGTGTTGAAGAAGAAGAAGAAAAATGCCAAAGATTCAACCTTAGCTTTGCTTTGGAACGTTCTTGTCTCGCCTTCAGTCATTGGTGTGTTATCTCATGACTCCCACGCCTTTTCTTCCACAAAAAATCCCCCCTTTCTTTTCCTTAGCTCTTTCCCTTCGACTCCATCTCAATTTTACCCATGAAATTTTTACAACCCGGTCAAGAAAAAGAATAAAAAAAAAAAAAACGAATTCTTTTCTTTGCCAAAAAAAATTCCGAGAAGAAAACACACGATGAGTGAACGTACAGCAAAAAAATATATATATGTATATAAATATAAAAAGAACAAAAAACAGAACACTACGAGTGTTACAAAATAAAAAGAAGGAAAACAAATGTAATTTGACACATTTTCTCCAACACTTTTCATCTTTTGCTGAACAAAACGTATGGTCAAGAAAGGTCGAAAAAAAAAGGGCAGCATTTCTACAAGTTGGGGAGGAAATGTCTATTTTTTCTTACTTGGAAGAAGATGTACGAGAAGTTTAAAAAAAAACGCATTAGCACTTATCACGTTAAGTAGGATTTAGTGTTATGTTCTTTTAGGATGCTATAAAAAAATAAAACAAGCTTTAAGTCCCTTTTGTGCAATAGACACTAAGTAACCCGGAGCAAGGGGTTTGATGTTTTAACTGAAAATAACGCTATAAATTATCCAATCGTATAATTTACCCTATAAAAAAACACACCTGTTTTCGTCAACTGTAACGAATTTAAACAACGTGCCGCCATTTAAACCACGGTCACAAACAGCTGCACGTGTAGTTGACATGGGTTTATAGCCTGTTGACATTTAAACGGCATTCACGTGAAATGGCATGAATTTTAAACAATGACCGCGTAAAACAAGGCACACAAATAAATGGTCATGCGACACCAATATGACCACCTGTAGTTATAGTGTCACGTGAATAACGAATAAATCGTTGTCACGTTCATAATAATCTTTAATCTTTTACGATGATAATAATCTTTATTGCGCTAAATAAAGCAAAGGGACCACACAATTACAAACATAAAAAAAAAACACAAGGGACACTAATACCTATGACATTGGAATGTAACAATGAAAAGAATGATATAATCTTCAAGAATGATCACGTAAAACATAACTATAAACAACGGTCACGAGAAACATGTTTTAAACAATAGTCCCGTGAAACATGAATTTTAAACAATAGTGACATGGATTTAAGTCATGGTCACGTGAAAATATTACTGTTGTTACAGTATACATAAGTTACTGGCAATGTATAGAATCCAAGCATTGTATACATTGCCTATGCAACGTACAGAATGTTTAGCTTCGTTTGTCAAATTATGAAATATGTTGTATTGAACTGTTTAGGTTAGTTTAGATTAGTTAAAATTTTCTGTATGAAAAAAAAATTAAGCCTAAATTTAAACTCTTGCATAAGACAACTATTCCAATGCTAATTTTATACTTTACCAAAAGAAACTAGACGTTGTCTATAAAGCCTGGATTATATAAATGTAACACGCAGTATACACGCACACTTGCTAGAATAGTTTATAGCCTGACTACTAAGTAACCCGTGCTATAGCACGTAGATATTGTTTTCTTCGTTTTCATTCATGTTGTTATGGTTTTCCTTATGTGATAAGTTTATTTTTTTGTCAATAGATACAACCAAAATATTTCTTCAAACATATTCTTCTACAGACAAATAAAGAAAGACATTCGCCTTTAATATAGTTTTAATATGTTATCAATAAGCTAGCTTTTAATTTAATCTACAATCACAGAATCACGTTTAGCAATTGTTATCATTGTAACTGAAAATATTTCCAAAACCGAAACCTTCAAAAAGCTTAGTTTAACTTGACAAGATAATGAAAATTCCAATTTTAACACCCAATTTTTACAAAATTATTCCATAAAAGTCGATTAACTGGTAAATTGAGTGTCGATTGCCAATCCGATTGCTGTCATTTTAAAACATTGTTTCCACATTTAAAATATATA
>JAQIWH010001439.1:0-31663 GCA_034695005.1 Cryptops parisi | reverse complement strand
AAGAACTAAAACGAATATTGCGATAGCAATATGAGCTTAAACAACTTTCCCGTCAAGTTGACGGGTTTAAAGCTAGTCAGCTATAAAAACCATGTAGCCAGTGGCACTGGCTATATGGCGTCAATGAAAAACCAAAATGGCGGATGCTAAAGGCCAGTATTAGAAAGAGTATGTTTAAAAAGCATTTTAATGTACTTTTTAATAAATTTAGTACCGTATATAAAAACCAAATATTTATTTAAATAATATTTTTAGTGGTGTTTATTTGAATATATAAATAATATATAAATGATTAAAAATTTGATCGTTTCATACTGTAGAATTTGAATTTCTTGCTCGTTAGACTATTTGAAAAAAAGAACGTTCATGTGATTCACTGTATAGATAGGCTACTTGTTATTACGTACTAAGATAAAATGTCAAAATAGCACCCAAAGGATTCTGGAATGATGTAATCTACCAATATTCAACATCAAAATCGACGTGTCCGCAATTATTATCACTGAAAAAAAGTGGAATGGTTTCTTTAGCTCAACAACCTGATGATCAATGATCGATACAGACATAAAAAAAGAATAGATGAAAAAGAATCGCAGTTAGTAATGGGAAGATAGAGAGGAAAGAAAAATTACATCAGCAACAAAAGTCGATGGATTATCGATCTGTTCGATCCAACCATTTCCGTTATTTTTTTCTTCCGTTGCACCCAAAGGGTAAATAACTCCTTGACTTTGATGACTTTCGGCTTGCTCTTGCACAATAGTATCAGCGCCGAGATGGCTCGAAGGGGGTGAGGGAAGTGCAGCGATTGCGTCTGCGCAGTGAACGAAACAAAATAGTAGTAGTAGTAGTAGTAGTAGTAAGAAGCAAAAATCCATGAAGGTTCCAGCAGCATCAGTTTCTTCTTCTTCTTCTTCTTTCCAACTAAAAATCAACCCCCATCGAACAGTAGCAGATGCTGTAGCAATAGTAGTAGTAAGTGGTAGTAGTTGCTCAGTTTTCTCGAGCAGAAAGGGTTTGAGCTAAGACAGCAAAGAGAACAAGGAAAAGAGAACCTTAACAAAGTTTGCAAGTGCAACCGTTGCAAACCGCAGAGCTCAAATTCGATTAACTTCCAACATTTTGAGCTTCAAACGCGAAAAAAAATATATTAAAATAGAACACCATCTAACGCTGCAAAACAGACTAACGCGAAATGGAACGGAATGAAGTGCAATAGGTTATAGAGTCTACAGCCACTATCATTATCAAGCGTACGATGGTGGTGCTAGTGTTGTTGTTGTTGTTGTTGTTTGGGTTAAGAGATGTTCGGGGAGGGGGGGGGGCTCTCTTTTCGCATTCTCCAATCGCTTCTGTTCCTTCAACTTAATAGTTTTTCGACTCTTCCATTTTCATTCTCCTTTGTTTCTCTGCGCACGTCAATATTTTTGTTGTTCGTCGGGGGTTCTCAAATTACAAGAGAACTAAAATTGACCAGGAAAAAAAAGAAGCGAACACGCTGAATGAGGGGTTCTTGTGGTTGAAACCGTTGCAGTAAATGCAATTAAGGAAAGCAACTAAAGATTTGATGTGAATATTTTAGGAAAAACGTAATGGCGTTCCATGATTTTTAAATTAAAAGACACTAATGCATAGCACTGCTGAATAACCTAGTTAAACTGTGTGGGTTTTTTTTTCATAAAAGAATTTAAATTATTTTAATCAAATTTTACATTTTATACAAATATTTTGAAATAATAGAAAATAAAAATACATGTTGTAAACGTTGCATGTCATTGATGAATTCGAATTAATGTAAAATATTACAGTAGTTACTAGAATAAATTGACAATGAACAATATCCTATTACTAGCTTATAACGCGTTGAAAAATAAACGTGACAAACTGTGAAAAACGCAGGGGAACTTGTTAATAAAATCGTTCATCAACATTTAAAACATGTAAACACTTCATCAATCATTATTTAAAAATTTAATGGTCAACTTCTGTAAAACAAAGGAGTTGGGTTTTAAAACAAAGCAGTGAGCATATATTGTTGTGAGTATGCATTGTTTAACTACTGACAATAAAAAAGCAAATAGATAGAAACTGCGCAATTTTCATGTGCTTTATGGTCGTATAAAAAACGACTCGTGCCATACCCCCTGATGATACTTTCGTGTCGTAAATGTTGAGGTGCCTCCGTGTTAAGTACGTACGTACCGCTCACCAAATTTCAGCTTCTCAGCTCATAAGGTTTTCGCGCGACAGAATTGCGATGGTGCTGGTGATGGTGGAATTGCTTCCACTCTAGATTGACACTTATTTGCACAAGTGACACTTTTAACATGATTTTCTTTAGTTGGTAAAAATACCCATAATTATACAGTAATTTACATAATCCGAGTTTCAATTACTTGGTATTTGATTTTATCCGATGATTTTTGTTAACGCAACAATACAGTATTTCATTTTTCAACAGTAATCTTAACATGTGCATAAGTAGCCTACGGTATATAGACAGAAGTGATTTATGAGAAGTAATAAAATAAAACTGGGTGTTTGTGATACCAGTGATATTGTGAGTGGTGATTGAGTTATGGATTTAATTAATATCAATCCTGGAAATTTTCATTAAGTCTTTATTACATTCTGATCATCCCACTTTCCTTTATTTTCATTTAATGTTCTGAGTCTAATGAAAAAGTTTACTTTCTTTCTACAGAAATATCAATTAATTTTTTCTTTGGATGTGTATGTTGATACATACAAAAACGTATTTTGTTTTGTTTTGTCTGCAAGGATGGAGAACTAATATAATTTTCCATCAACCGGGTTTTTTTCGATTAACTCCGTTTCATTCCAATTACATAAATATTGGTATTTAACTGTACGTTTGCTTTTTTTATTAGATTCCCAAGACTGCTTTTTTATTTGGCATAGTTTATCTAGTGAACGAGTTCTATTTAATCCATGGGCTCATTTGCCATTTTATTCTTAAGAATAAAATACTGTATTGTGTCATTCATATTACCTATATATTTACATTTTTTTAAGTTCAATTCATGACATTACAGGTTATTTGAAGATTTCATTCATCCCCCTTTTTTTCATAGTAAAGTGTCTAGTATAGTGATAAGAGTTCACTTTGTTTTTTCCCATTCCGCTTGAACCCATGAGCCCCGGACAATGCACCTGTTGGCAGTGATGAATGACATGGTAGCTTTATTCACTCCCCGAGTTCATCACGTGGTTATTTACAGCTTTTCATTTTCATCTGGAATTCATTTCACTCTTGCATACCAATTTTTTGTGTGTCTCATTTTACTTTTAATTTTAAAGCGTGGTTGGTGTGTTTTTTAAAACTGTCGCTTCGAGGATCTCATTTTAGACTTTTGCTCGTTTGTGAGGGGAAGGGGGGAGGGCAACCCAACAGACAAATTTAGCTCGATGATTCATCGTGGCACATTCCCTAGGGAACAATAGGTGCAAATTATTGAAATTGGTTGGTCCAAATGCATCATGATCTGCTAGCTGCCAACGACAGGGATGACGACGACCTCTGTTCTTCACATATTGGTTAGCGCTGTTACCATAACCGTAATAGTAGTAGTAGTTTGGGGAGAAGAATTCCAATCCTATTTTAAGTTTTAAAGGGGGTTGATGTAAATAATAATGCTTTTGAAAAGTAGGCATCGTGTCATAATTAGAACTTTTTGAATAGGGATTCAAATACGAACAATGAACGATTATTGACTTTTTCAAAGTTCATTGGCGTTTCCAAAATTTGCTACCAGCGAAGCGTTTGAAATGAATTGATTGTTGAGCGACTTTGATGAAACCCGGTAGTCCTGACTATTAATATTGGCATTTTTTATTGGTATTGGAGACTCTAGAATTTGTTTGAATATCAAGGACAAACGATAACGCCATTCATGAATACAAATAGGAAATTGACTTTTGGCTATATGGTTATCACGAGAATAAAGACATTTACTTACAATGACAAAAGAGGAAGCCAAATACCATTAAATATTAAAGCAGATTTTCTGTTTCTGTACGAAAAATTGACAATCTATGAAATATGTAGACAAACTCTAAATGTAGCATATTTTGGGTGGGCGCAAAATATACTATAGTTTGAACTAACTTTTAAATCCGTGATTGCCGGAATCGTTTAAAAGCCAACTAGCAGGCCAAGTCTATGGAAACTTTTATTTATTAGGAGCGTATGATGATATCCATGACATCACAGTGACGTTATGAACCATCCACATGTGATGTTTTTACCGTTTTGTTTAAAACAGCGATAATAATTCAATCATTCGATCAATGCCGGTACTTGTAGCTATAAACGTTTCTATATGGGAATTATTTTCTTCCATATCATCTCGCGAAGCAACATGACTGTAAATACAAAATTTAATTCTTGACTACCCGTGGTTACTATACCAACCACGGGGCTTATTTCTTATTTAACAATAAACTTGTTTGTTCCATTTCAGATGTTGAAATTTCTGAAGTCATTTTGTATAATTTTAAAGTAGGCCTATATTTTTGTTGTAAAAATGTGAAAGATCAGAAAACTGGCATAGCACACTAATGCGCAAGTTGGTTTCTAGCACAGCTTTATTTATATTTCTATAAAATATACAATAGCTAACTCTACAGAAAAATGTTTTCCACGTCATGTACGTTTTGTATAATCATGGAAATCAAGATTTTATATGTAAATAATAACGTTTAAGTTAAGTGCAGCATTAACAGTTGATATCTGAAACTGCGTGTAGTATGATGTATAACAGTTGTAAAATGCATGAAATCACGTAATGCTATCTCTGTGTTGACGACTTTAGTTTATACACACACACGTGGAAAATGATAGAGACGTCTAGACTCGCCATCACTGCATTCTCCGGAAATAATGTTTTCTGACATACAAAGTTGTCCTATCATCATTACTCATTTAAGACGTTGACGACAAAACATCAAATTCAATAAAAGTCATCGTAACGAATTTTCTGCGTTTGACGAACACACACACTGTAGGCCGTTGCATCGATTTTACATGCGTCGTAAATCTGAAACGTACGTAGTAGAAATCGAAACGAAATCCCACTTATCGGAAGAAGTAAAACGAACTGGAAAAGAAAAAAACAGGAAGGAAAATCGAAATTTATAAAACCTTTAAAGCAAACGGGAATTCTCACCATGTTTTTTCAGTTATGTATTTCAGTGACTTACATTTTTCGTTTTGATTTGCTAAGTGTTGAAAGATTTCGCAACATTTCGGAATAATTATCCAAAAAGTGAACTTGAAATATCGAACTTTTGTTCACTGAAGTGGTCTAGTATTGGTAACTCTAATTTAGTTAAAATGAAATAATTTTCTCATACAAGTAGGCTACAGTACTTGTACTTGTATTTTATGCAATTTTTTATGTCTTTATTTTTCAAAACATTTCCAACAGTTTGTATATCTGTATATTGTATATATTTTTGTTTTGTCGACAAAACAAAAATATTTTAAACGTCGATTGATAATTTAACATTTTAAATTTAAACGTGAAACAACTTACGTTTCGTGCTACAGAATGAGTCACCAGCTCTACTCTAATAAATTCTGTCATATTCTGCAGGTTTTAAAGCATTATCAAAATTTCGATTAGCCATTTTCGTCATGTAATAAAAGAGTTGAATTTTTTGGTTTGGTTTAAACTTTTGAATATGAAACAATTTTCCACATTGCTGCTCTAAGGCAACATATGAGTTCAGATTACGAAATGTACATTTATGTTTTTAAAAAAATTGAATCGCATAAAAAAATGTCATTTTTAAGTCATGTCTTTCATTCTCGATGCTTTATAAAAAATGTTGAATGGGAATTTAAATTTCCACTTTGTTGCTTTATAGATTAAGGATTCTGCACTGCAACGCTTCTTTTTCCACCTTTTCGATGCTTTTGGGAAGCCTTGCCTATTATTGTTTGTTCGCAATTAACTACCACCCCTTTTATTCACTTTGTTGCCCTCTTTTTTTCTATTTTGGAAGAAAGTAAGCGTTTTCTTTTTCGTCTTTCACTAACAACTTCTTTTCCAATCGGGTTTTCAAAGTCGGCTTAAATTCAACTCTCCACCTCCCCCCCTCCCTATTATTCAGATGGCGTCTGTGCGATGGCTCGTATGTTTCAGTCGCATCTGCTGCAATGCGATAACATTGAAACTCCCAAACCTAGTACCTCCAATTGTTCTACCTGTTGTTGTGTTGGGGGCCTTCATTGATTTCCACGCACACAACCACTACCAAGCAAAATCACTCTTTCTCTCTCTCTCTCTCTCTCTCTCTCTCTCTCTCTCTCTCTCGTTCCCGCTTTTGCTTTTAGCTTTCCACTGTTTTCCAATTTTCTCGCCGGAATCAATTGATTCACTGTCTTCTGCTGTTTACTTTTTCACTGTTTCACGTTGTGGTTGTTTTCTCTTTTTTTTTTTTTAATAATGCGATGAAGATAATAACAGGCCATAGTTGAAAAGGCGTTGTTTCAACGCTGACAGTTGTGAAATCGAGAATCTATTAGATCGATTTATTCGTGTCGTTTGCCTTGTTTGTTGGGATGATGAATATCGATGTTGGGGTTCGGGTTACCACTAGGCATACTCTTTGTCTCGATTTTCAGTTTATTGGACGCCGGAATTTTAAATTAGTTTTAAAGTAGCTTGGGTGCTTGGATTCCTTTTAAATTTGTTGAAGACGAATATTTTTTCCCTTGTTCTTTCCCCTCGATGAAGTTTATAAGCGTTACAGAACACCGAGATTGTTTATAGTTTTGAAATGTATGCATGTTTTTAACTGTTTTTAGTTTACTCAATTATTTTATGACAGTTGTTTAAGTACTTTGTCAACCATATACTTTTTCAGTGTTTCCTTAGTATACAACATCTCTAAAACTTTATCTACTGGGAATACAATAATTTAGGTCGTTACATACTTGAATGAGATCTATTTTGATGCGTTTAAATTACGCGCGAATATCAAAACTTATGAAATTCCAGCTACACAATTTTTGACCAATGACTCCTGAGTTTAATTTAATTGATTAAGCAAAGACAAGAAACTTACACATAATGCCTTACATCAATATTTTTTGTATTTTAATGCAATTTGAGTTAAAAAGTTCATAACGTTACGATAGACTTTCAATGAGTGTTCAGTTCACTTTTAACTGATAGGCTGCTTGGCCCATGTGGGTTACACAGGAATTAAATTATATAAAGACAAGTAGCTGTCTCTCTCTCTCTCACTTTCTGTCCGTGGAAGAATGTTTCCATTAACAAGTGAAACACACTTAGCACGCAAGAAAAACCATAACAACGTGAGTGTAAACATAAAAAAAAACAATATTCTCACGTGCTATATCACGGGTTACCTTCTGGTAAAAAAGACGCTTTAGCTTAAAAAAGTTATACCATTTTCAATTTAAACAAATTTGTAAATTTCTACAACACAGTATTGTGAATTCACTTAAGTTTAGATATCAAACTCTGAAAGATTTACCAAACAAATTTTTAAACAGTTCAAATAAACCTTTATTTTGACACCAATCAGCAAATCATCAATCCATCACCAACTTTATAGAATTGTTTACATTAATCACTAACATTTTTCAATCTTGTGGTGTCCGTGAACTACATCCTTGAAAACTACTGAAAAAGTACATCCTTGTCATAAACCCACCTATATGAAGGATACCTCCTCCATCATTTTGTTAGGATGATCGATAAGAAATGGCTGACATGAGTATTTTTTCCTCCCCATTTCGTCTTTGTTCTCTAACAAATGAGGCCTTGATTTTACGAGGGCAATAAAAGGAAGAGAATAACCAGATTCAACTCGAACCTTTCGTTTCGAATCAAAAAGTCAAAGTTGAAGAAAAAAAAGATGGCTGACAAAAGTGTCGAAGACGTTAAAAAAAAAGAAGTGAAGGAAATCTTGAACCTTTTTCTTTCTGCCTTGTCATTACCT
This sequence comes from Cryptops parisi, assembly GCA_034695005.1. Taxonomy (NCBI): domain Eukaryota; kingdom Metazoa; phylum Arthropoda; class Chilopoda; order Scolopendromorpha; family Cryptopidae; genus Cryptops; species Cryptops parisi. Next base: position 23,665 of record JAQIWH010001439.1, on the reverse strand, counting down.
TTAACAGATGAAAAAGAAAGAAATTAATTCTTCTTGATTGGTGTTTCAGGAGACGTAAAGAGAGTGAAGTTTGGAACCTTTTTTTGTTAAAGTCATAGAGTTTTTTTGATCTCGTAATTTTGATGAAAAAAAAGAAGAAACTTTTTCTTTATGATAGTTCGAATTTTCTTTTTGAGACACTGAACTTGCTGTTTAGATTGATAAAAAGTTATACTACATAAAATCGTAGAATATTTTATTGAGGTTCGTCTTTAAACTAGTAAAACCGATATTTCATGTTTACTTTTTTCCTGATCTTTACGAGTTGAATTTTTTGTTTTGAGGAAGTGCTTTTATAGCTTCTGTTTTTCATATGTATTTTTTTGAAACTTTTTTGGAATCAAGATGAGTTAAAATCAGACTAAAAAATTACATTCTAGTTTATGAATACTTAAACTAGTGATTCTCAAAGAGGATGAAAACGTAGCATTTCAAATGTTTGCTTTGCTTTTGAACCAAACTGAGCGAGTAAGCTACTGTATTAACTTTGATATAGAAACAGTTCATCTGGGCTCAATTAATATTTATGTAAAAATGCTTACGTACTTATAATTATAACCATTAATTATTAATTGGGGAGGGGTGAGCTTTAGTGTATGCCCCATGGAATTTCTAACTATACTTTGGTGCTCTTCATTTTGTGGGGACAAAATAATATATGAATCTGTAGTGGCGCGGAAATGAAAACATAATTCATTGTACTTCAAAATTAGCTGAGAGTGCCTTTTATTACTCTACTTGCTGGTATTTGGTTTATGGAGTTGGGGTAGGTTAGGTTGTTTAAATAAACAAAAACATACTCAATAGATCATTACTGATTTAGTAAATTCATTAATCATACGCATACATTTACTACGTTTTTTTGTTTTACTAAACTAACTTAAAACTTCAACCCAATTGAAAGCAAAAAACGCCACAAGCGGTTCTCTTAGCTAATCAAAAAACGCCAATTTGTTAATAGGCTGTATATTATAATACTAGTAAATAACTCGTAAAAATGTCGGGAAAGATTTTTGTTTTCATTACGCAATTCGTCGTTTTAACTCATGTTGCTTCGCAACATTGTTACATTATTCATTGTTTTAACTCATATTGCTTCGCAATGTGAGTTAAAATATTCGTTACAGTTAGAATCACACACGGTGAGGTGAAGCTATCATAGCTCGTGAGGAGGAGAAGCAGCGTTCTGCAAGTTTATTAGTTACGTTAGATGAGCGAATTAGTACTTTCTGATCGTATATGTGCGATCTAAGCAAACTGGTGTATACAACCACTGAGGACTTACTTACGTAACGTAACCCATCACTAACTCACACCTGGTGGGGCTTTAGGGAAGCTAGGTTGTGTTAGTTAATCAAATAATAATTGCATATTAGCAAAGATTTGATTTGTCTATCACCTTTTCAGAAGAAACTTTTTGCTTATCTTAATTTTGGAATATAAATTTTTTTCTTTATAAATTTTGTATACACTTTTTCTTAACCTTATTGTATTGTTTAAACATTTTGTATTTTCCACTTATTTGGGTTAAAAAACCTTTTGAATAAGTATATAAGATTAAAAAATTATGTGTTACTACTTCTACTTTACTATGCACATTTATGTACCGGTATTCTTTAATTAAACCAAGCAAGGATCGTGGAAATAAATAAAATAAAATAAAGTTACTTTTTCTTTTCCGCCAATAAAGATGCATTTATTATTTTTCCCAAGCTCAAATGTACAGTTTTTATGCAGAAAAAACAGTACATTTTATGTCTCTGTTTGGAGTTTATTGTATGGTTCCATGGACCATACAATAAAGTTTATTCATTATCTTTCTCGAATTTTAATGATTAGTACTGGTGAAAAAAGTTGAATAACATCATGTAGTCTACTGTATAGGCTAAACTTTTATATGGCTTTCAGTAAAATTATATTAGGCGCTGAGTGTCGGATAATTGTTTTAACAGTGATGTAATTTTTTTTTTATATATTAGATGTAAAAATTTCATTACAAAAAGTTATCTCATATAAAATGAAAAAAAAGTGAAAAAAAAGAGCTATTTAGGCTTCAAATGAGCTGAATCTTTTTTCACAACACAAAAATAGTAGCTTTTTTAGTTTTCCTTTTTCATTGCGCAGTTTTGTATAGCTTTATAGACGTATAGCATTTATTTTTTTCTCGATGTTGGTTATAGAGATTTTTAGAACAACTATAGTGAACGTAAGCTTACATTTTGCTTGTTGCCATTTTTATCGCAAACATGGGATGCCATGAGAATTTAATGTCAACTTCCAAGCTTAGGGTGGTAAAGATAGGTAGATAGAAAGATATTGGCTTGATAGGCTTCGACATGATTTTTCTCTTTTTTTCCACAGCGTCTGACTGCAACTTGGGGTGTGTGGGTGGTATACTTGGGGGAGACAAAAACGACTTGGGAGGAGTTAGTGGAGAGGGGTGTTTTTGGTGATGGTGGAAGAGGAAGAAAAAACAGGACTCCCTTCTTTTTCAGTCGATTTTCTTGTCGTCGTGATTCTGATTTCAAACCAAGAAATTCCCGAAAACGATTTGGCATCGGTTGAGCTCCCCCTGCTATCAGCGCAGGCGCACTTTATTTTAATAGCCCGGAGAGTTAAAGGTGGGGACATTGCTGGGTGATGCCAATCTCGCTCATCTCCATTCGACAGTGAATAGGTTTCTTCACAGTTTTTCCATTCTTTTAACTTGTTTTATATATGTATATATATTTTTTACTTGTTTTCTTACCTACTACCCACCTATTGCCCCCAACGTTCCCGTTTCGTTTCCAATGTTTTTTTCTCTTATTTCGCGAGAGATTTTTTGCAAGTGAGAGTCGTCGATTCCTATAACGCTTGATGGCACTTCCCATAACGGTAAAAAAAAAAAATTGTAGGAAAATTTTTTCTCTAGTGGTATCTAGCAAACCTTAGAGGAGGCAAATAAATGAAAATTTTAGGTTTGCTGAGATGTCGTAGGAATGTTTTTTTTTTCTTATTTATTTTTTAGAAAGGGAATTTTTGTTGGTGTGGCCAATCATGGCTTCAGTTTTCTTGTTAAGATAGGATTGGGAATATTGAGGGAAAAGGTGTTGATGGAAATATGCCAAACGGGTGTTTTTTTGTTGCTCTTCTTGTTTTGTTTTTTGTTCAAATGATGAGGTTGTTTTCATCGATAATGGTGACGACGAAATGTCTTGTTTGTGTCGTTTTCAAGACATTTTTATGTCTCTGCTTGGGATTTGAGTTTTTATTGCTTGTTGTGCATGGTTTTTTCTGAACTTTAGTTGTAAATCATTCTGTGTTACGTGTTTTTGTTACATTTAAAACTTAAATTTGGTCAACGAATTGCTTTTTTTCATATTTTAAATTCATTCCTCATCCATACTGCATTTGAATCTGAATTTATATAGCAATATAGAAATTTTGTGTACGTACCAAAACTAGTTATAGCTATTAAAATAATAATAATAATATAGTTGTTAGCACAACACCAAAATTTAACCAAAGTGCCACAGTTTTCAGTTAACTTAAACAAGATAAACAATTTCAAGATTGTCAAAATTTTCCCCAGTTTTTTTCTTATAACTTTCAAACTAATGGACGTAATTCAGTGAAATTTAACACAAAATACATTGGTGTATAAAAAACATAATAATCTCACCAAGTTTTGAAAGTGGTCACCATTACCATCAAGACATACAGTATAATGGAATAATTGAACATTTGATAATAGTTGAATTTTTTGTTAATTAGGTAGAATAGTGTCTTACTTAAAGTAAAATAGATTTACTTTTAAGTGAATCGTTGTTAGACAGTGAATATGCAATCATGATTTCGATTCATATTTGTGTATGTTCTTTAGATTACATGGTTGAGGTAAATTTGAATAATTCGGTTTGGTTGTGTTGAAGAGTTTTCATGATCTTTAAATACAAGGGTCCAAGTACAAGCTCGTATCTTTGCTAGTTTATCTAAAAACATCAATAATATAAGGAATATTCATTAATAGAATATCCTTACAAAGTGGAGAGTTATGTACGGGATTATTTTCGGCATATATTATATGTGCTTTGTGGACATTCGATGTTGGGTTTGTGGTAATGCTAAAATATTAAATTTGTCTCATCAGCTCTTGGGCTTGTGAATAGAACGAAAAAAAATGAACAGGTGAGTCTTTAGGCGGTTTTAGGCCTACGTTTCTATAATAGAAAAAAGAGAAGTAAAAAAGTCAAAAAAAGAGAAAATAAAGCAAATTCAAAGCGATTGTAGTTGTGAAAGCGAAGGCAATACGACTTACTCAAGTTGGGAGTGAAAATGATAAAAAAAAAAAGAAGTTGAATGAGAAGAAAACATCTCGAGGCTTAATGGTCAGTTTCTTAGCAACTAGCGAAAATTTCCACAGACAGATGGTAAAAAAGAAAGGAAAACCTGTGCATTTTCTTTTCACTCGGTGAAGGCTTCTTCGTCCTCGTCTTCGTGTTCCTTTCCAATCGTCTTTTCTTTTCCGTATATGGAATGACAAACAGGGAGGGCAAAGGATTCCGAATTCCAATTGTGTTGCCACGGGGCAAGGTTGAAGATGGCGTGACGGTTGGGGAGTTTATAGTACCTGAAAGTAAAAGAACAGGCGCCTTTCGAGTACTTTGGGGAAGCATTAACCCTTTCAGTTCGAATTTTCTCGAACGCGTTTGTTGTGCTGTTAGTAGTAGTGACTCTTATTCAAACGTTAGTCGGGTGTGTTTTTTGTTTTATTTATTGTTTATTCATTTGGTATTTTCTTAAAACGTCTGTTGTTTAATATTACAATATTTTGCTGTATAAGCCATATTACAACATAGTTTATATTGCAACAATATCATTTTGTTTTAGTGTGAGTTATCAACAACAGTTGACATATTCGATGTTTGTAATAAATATATGCCAACATAGCTTATCACCAGCAAATAAATTCTTAAAGAAAACAGTATTTAATTTACTTTAAAACTTTTAAGACTTTTTAAACTCCTTTTTTAAAAAAAATAATTATGTGTGCTGATTTAATTTTATTTTATGAATAATATTTATGTTTGGAACCGTACTGTACAGTTATTTTTGTATGTGTGAAAAACGAGAACCTTAAAATTAAATTTAACGTTGGTTTCAACTCGCGCATATGTGCAATGCAGTGAAGTTGTGACGTTGTTCTAAAAACTCAATTACACTTCCTTAGAAAAACTTATTGAAGTTTATTTTTTTTATAAAGCTTATTTTTTATAAAGTTTATTTATTTAAAAAACATTGTCAATTTATTACAATTTTAATTATAAATATTGGTAATTTTACATAAAATTTCCAATCTTAAGCACGTTTGTTTAGGAAACGTTCTGGAATTTGGTTTGAATGCAATCTTTGTTAGAACATTTGAATCACCTTATATACTTAATTTGTGCGATTCATGATAAAAATGAATGTCAATAAGATAATTATTTCTAATAACATACTCTGCTGACATTGTTTTAGAAAAAAATATTTCATTGTATTACGTTTGCATTTTATATACATGCACATCGTTTACATTCATTTACATGCAAATAATTATGAGATTTAAAACAATCGGTAATAAAAAAAAATGATCACCGAGAGTAAAGCCACTGTTTTTATTTCTTTTGTTAAAGAAGCTGGAGTGGAGAAAAAGGGCTTGCTAACCCAGCAAAACTAAAATTAGCCGTTGTAAAACGATGGCAAAACCTTTTAGGCCAGCAAGGGCCTTAATGGGTGCAACGCATTTTGACTGAAGGACATTAATTGAGGGCTCTTGCTTTAGCCACTGTTGTTAGAAGTCTCTCGAGAAAACACTCGCTAGAAACCCCCAAGATTGGTCAGTGGCCAGTTGGAGATAATGAAAGCGGACTAAGGCTTGTAATTACTTTACACGTGCAATCGAATATTGTTATTTAGTGTAACAGAAGGATTTTTCTTGTTGTTAAAGCTGAGTTGTTATGTTAGTTCCTTGCCCTTTTCTCCACGTTTTATATCTTTAATCTGGTATTATGGTGTTTTGTTTAACGTAATAATGTTTTATACTGAAAGTCCACGGAATTGTATGGATGTTATATAACAACATGTTACAAATGCTAACCAGACACCTTTAATAGTGGCACGTTTTAAATAGTAAGCGATTTTAAATTAGAATATTTAATTTTTTTATAAGAATTTTAATTTTTAATAACTGTAATTATTTTCAGAGATCGTTGTTATTACTATATAAAATTTGATTAAAATCTAATACTAAAGTTCAGATTAATAAATTATTCATTGGTAAATTATAAAACTTTGTAATTGTTGTACTTAATTTTGTTATTTGAAGTTTATATTCGTCGAACGAAGCTGAAAATTTAATTTATAAAATAATTAAGCATTAATCATTCATATTCAATTAACTACAGCATATTCACCTATTCGTAATTAAAGTTGCAATATCTTTACAACTTTTGTACGGTATATTCATTTTATCAGAGAATTGTATACACTGAAGATTTTTTGTTGAGCTTGTACGTATTGTAAAATGTGTTAATGACATTTTTTTTTATCTATTTACAGGTAGGTTCAAATTTTAATATATTGATTATGGATTGTACCATGTACCATTGTATATCGATTAAACAGATTTGATGTTCACATACACGGTAAGAAAATTAAATTATAGCTATAAAGTAGTGTGATTTTACAATATTAATCAATGAATATGAAATGTGCAATTCAACTGCTCTAGATATTTTTGATATATACATTATTAGAAACCTTTTTTTTATTTATGTCTTAAAATTGACATTATGTTACTGCAGTTACATTTTAAATATTATAATCTCAAATAAATTGTTAACAAAAAAAGTCATAAAATTCACTTTTTGAATTATTTCATTTATTAATTTTTAACCTTTTATATATGTTTTGTGCATATATTTTACAAACTAAAAAAATAATGCATATGTCACTTTTTCTAGTTTTTTTTTTATTATTATGCTAATTTTAGCTTCTGGACTTTGTTTATATACAGTTCTCGTTGTATTCCCGTCAACAATGATGGGAGGTTGTTTTTGTTTTTCTATTACGCTCAGTAGCAGTTGATTGTTTCAATGATGTTGCCTCGCAATATTTGTCTGCTCTCTTTCTGAATATTGTATTTCCGTTTTTCTGCACGTTATTATGCTAAATAGATATGCTATATATTAGTAGATAAGTTGTATGCCCGTCAACAATGACGGGAAAGTTTTTACCAATAAGCTTTTATGTTGCCTGGCAACGTGAGTATTGGTAAGCAGTTCATTCCAGTTCGAGTTAACATTTCAGAATCTTATTGTTGTACAGTAATTATATTATCACTTACATTGTTAGTAACCCCGTGGATGTCATTGTTTACCATCACGTTGCTATGGTAAACCCTAAAGGATGACACATTCTCAAACATTGAAATCATTGACCGAACGAAGTGAGGTCTGTTTCGAGAAATGGGACGAAATGGCATTTGTCTGTGTGTGTGTCTATGTTTTGCAATAACTTGCGAACGATTCAATGGAGTCACTTCAAACTTGCACAAGTTATTCAGAAGGGCGTTTTACAAAACCCATTAAATTTTGGTTACAATCGCATTAATTTATTATTTTTTAAATTAATTTTTGTAGTAGTTCACAGAACTAGTGCAACTTTTATAATAGTTTTTCAAACATTCAAAATTTTATTGAGTTTTCATTATAGTTAGTAATTTTTTTTTAAAAATATATTTTTTGGCAATTTTTAAACATCAATAATTTATTATATCAATTGTGTAAACTTTTGATACTATTCCACTTGATACTAGATTTTATCTTTCAGTAGTACCTGGTAGTATCGAATCTTTTCCAGCAATTTTCATAAAGGGTTTTAAAGTGCTCTTCTGGTGATATCATATTTAACTTTCTAAATTACCGGTACTTTATTTTTGAAAAAGTACAGTAATTATTTTACAGTTATTGTAGTTTTTTTATGCAGTATAGTAAATATTGGTATGGTAGGGTGTGGAACATTAAGAGGTCATACAGATATCATGGTAATTTTTAGACCTCAAAACTCGGTGATGTTTGCGCAGTGCCGATTCTATCGGAAAAAAATTCCTCATTCATTTGTCAAAACCTCACCCGTTTTCAAGTTGGTTTCATCGTCGTCGTCGTTCGTTCTCGTCTTTTGCGACGTTAATTAAAATATCATTTTCTCTTTCTCTCTCTCCCATCCAGCAAAGCGAAAGTTTGCATTTCTATCAGCTTCGTTGTCCTAGGCGTCTGTTAAAGTCAAACTTTTGAACGCACATCTAGCCAAAACCCACTGACAGATCTTAAGGCCCCAGCATCGTTTTTCTTGCTACCTTAAAGCCTAATGGAAACTTTAAACTAATTAGCGGCAAACGCAAGGCGAATTAGACTAATGAGGTGAAATTAAGCGAGCGTTCTATCTTTTCGTAATTATGAAAATGGCGTAAGTAGATTTGTAGTAGTTGGTGTTGGCGAGCCGAGAACAACGCTGTTAACCATTGTCATTTTTCATAACCAACATGGCGTAGCCGATGTTGCTATTTTTTCCTTCTTCTTCTCCTTTCAACTCTCCCAAAATTCTATACTAGACTACGCTGCGAATTTAAAAGTCGCTGTCAACATTTCGTCTTTCTCCAAAAAGAGAAGCGCGTGCGTAGCACTGATGAGCAGTAGCGCGTGGCCGCTCGAGTCGCCCAAGCCGAATATTAACGTTAATTAATTGCGATTGGAGGAACGTTGACCGAAAGTGGAGAAGTTGGGAGAGACTCTATATAAACCCTGAGGCGTTGTACGTGCTCTATGAACGGCCACCATTTCACTCCGTTTTCCATGCCATTACCAAGTTGTACTGAGCTGCTTCATTTTGTTTCTCTTCTTGCACATTACGCTTAAAGACGAGAATAGGTTCGTAACAACGCCAAGGCTTAAGTTTGGTATGCTCACTGTTTTCTGTGTAGCAATTTGTGCGTAGAAGTCGCAGCAAGCTGTGTATAGAATTTGGAATGCTTTAAAACGAGAAGCCTTATTAGTGGAGTAAAACTGTATAAAGTTGGAGTGCATGGTTCGGAGCACTAAACCTGTCACTGCCTAGCAACGCCCACATGATTTATAAGCTGTGTAAAAGTTCTGTTAAAACTTAATATGAAAAGAGTATGTATATGTTTACTTATAATGTTAGAATACGTTTTAAATTAAACATATAAATCGGCGATCATGTGTGTTATTTAAAACTTGGTACCCAAGTTGGGATGACTCGGAGGTGGTTATAGGTTATAATTCATGTTAAAATTATTACGAGAAGCTGACAATTGCGACTTTTGTTCTCACCTGTCCCTGAATTCGTATGTTTGGTTTTTTGTTCACATTGGCATTGTAACGTAGTGGGTTGTTAAAATTGAATTAAGAGAACTTGTTTTCATTCTATCACTACTATAAGTTATTTCCCATTCACACTACAAATTACGCTATGTTCAATTTTAGTTTCAGCACGTTACATTGCAAAACACTGGTATTTCTGCACGAGTTTAAGACCTCTTGTTGCACGCAATTTGTGGTGTAGGAAGTCGAGCATTTTGGGAAGAACTGTGACTTAGCTTCTTGCCCAATCAATGAAAACTGATTGGGCAAGAAGCTGAAATCACAGCTAGGAACAAATTGCTTAAATTGCCACACCAAAGATTGTGTGTGACAAGTTAAGACACCATGACTTTTATGTTCACACTGGCTTCGATAAGAAAAAATTAAGAAAAGGGTTTGCACGTGGTTGTGGTTGTTATAATTGAATTCAACATAAAAGGTGATTGTCGGGAAAAGAAAATCTCGCGAATGTGTGAAGCCTATAGGCGAATGTTGAAGAACTTTATAATTGTCGCCATTAAGCTCAACGTGGAAGCGTCAATAAGCCCAAAGTGGAAAGTATGGTGGAAGTTCATAACACGTTTATTCACATCGACCACGCAATACATAAAACTAACGTCGTAACTTTTTTGTGGTACTAATTAGCCAAGATGAAAACGAGGAGCAGTTGCATAAAATTCATAAAGAATGGTAGATACGGAACTTCCTCATCTTAATTTGAACAAATGGAAATTTTGTGGCTATAGGTGATAAAATAATCAATTTCCGTAAATCCATTACTTTCATTATGTAATATAACTGCATAAAATGTCTCTTTTCTTAGGCATTTTTGGCCGAATTAAATAGGTACCAGTTTTCTTGTGGAAAATGTTCATACATTGAATATGTAACTTAATTAAATCGTTGCATATTTTCCATGATTATTTTAAGTCGTAGTCTTGCTGTGATTCTCAAGTAAATGGTATATTATAAAAATATTTTCAAATATTTTTTGATCGATTTGTACATGCAGATGACATCACTATATGAACAAACCGTTAGATTTCTTTTGATAAGTACTTTTCTGAATAACTTTTTTTGATGAATAGACTTATCAGTTATACACAGGCTACTTCTTTGGGATGTCTTATGAAGCGTGTCTTTATGTTTAACAAAAAAAGTAGAGAACATTTATGGTATGAAGTAAAGCATCTAAGTCTTAAGCTCGACTGAAATCGATAACGACTGATAAGTTCGCTGAACCATTGGTTTGGAATTAGAACCTACCTAGATGAGAAACTTAAACATTGGAATACGGAAATAAAAAGCACGGGCTGCAATTACAAACTGGATGGAAATCGGTAGGTCTCTGAAAAAGAGGACAAAAAATGAGACAAGTTTGCTCGTGAAAGAAAAATCGATGGGAGTTTAATTTAATGACTATCTTTCGGGCTCTTTTGTACAAATCGAAAAGGGGTCGTCGGCGAAAATCATTTCTCTGACTTTCTAATCAGCTTTTGGTGAATTTTTTTCATCTTATTTTTTGTCATCTGCGTGTTTTTTTTTTTAGCTAAAGATAGTAAGAGAAGCATATAAAGGGGGTTGGGGGAAGATGTGTCAATCGATGATGATGATGACGATGATGATGTTCGAATGTGTAGGTGAAGGAAGAGAATTAGGGAAGAAGAGGAGGTTATGGAGGGAATAAGGTCTTAAACGATTGCGTGCTGCTTGAATGACACGGAAAGATTTTTAAAGGAATTGAAAGCATTTTTCTTACATCTCGAAAACATCCATCACGTTAATAGGAAGCGGTGCAGTCTGGGGAATTGGGAGAGACGGGAGTGGGGAGGAGGGAGACCTCCCACAGTGTAAAGAAGAGTTAGATGGTAGCAGTAGGGTAACAAAAAAGAGAATGGTGCTATAGTAGTATATAGTACGCGAGTCCCCATTTTGGGGGTGTCGGAATCTCAATGCGCGTGTATTTCGTTATTGCGGGATGTCTGTGTGGAGGTGATCGTAAATTTTGATCAGTAACGCGAGAGATTCGTGAAAGTTTCAGTCGCATTGGGGAATTGAAGGTTTCTTCCTCCTCTTCCTCTTCCTTATAAAAGCTAACTTCACTGTTGGTTTCAACCAGACTGGGTAATGGTACATTCTGGGGTAGGTGAGACTAAAAAGACTAGACGGTGTTTTCAACAATTGATGACGGAGTCTAAGAAAGGCCTTATTCTTTTATTTTATTTTATTTTAAAGCTCTAGCTATTTTCTTTTGGAAATGTTTGCGTTTCTTTGTTTTGTTGGTTGTCTTTTACATTACATATTTTAACGTTAAAAAGCCGTTATCAAATAATCATTGTGTTAAAAGTGAATTATGTGTAATGAGTTATTTTCACAATGTCATATCTCTCTAAGACCCAGAAGATTAGAGGCCTGAGACACAACCATACAGAGATCATGGCAGCGCGAATTTCATGTCAACACAAAAAAAGCATTCATTAATTGATTCATTATTGCTTTTATTGTTTAAACTTTTAAATTACTCATCACTGATAGAAGCAACGTATTTTTCTTTTGGTTTTCCCAGACCGTCACACACACCCTGATGACACTAACCAGTCATCAAATAATTTATGCCACCCTTCAGGGTACAATCTACCACCCTTTCAACTTTGTAGGCCTTACAGTTTTTCCGCAAAACTGAACCATACACAACCACACCACTAACAGTGAATTCTCACTTATATAATTGTCGCCCATCCTCTGATGACAATTTCGGTTCGTCAATGGGCTGGTGCATCCTTTTGAGGTGTCATCTAATTGCCTACTAAGTTTTCGCTTCCTACGCCTTTTGGTTTTTGCGTAATTTTTGTTTGACAGGACACAGGATCGCACATGGCTTTTATACTATAGTAGATATGAAAATTATCGATTTGTACATAATACCTTACACGTTTTTTGTTATGAGACATCACGTAATATGTTTAAGTTGGATTTGTATTCAGTGAATGTGACGGATGTAAAACTTTATTACACCTATCAGGCTAATTGGTATTCAGATACATCACTCTTGATTCCTGAATATGACATATTATAGTTGTTTCTTTTAGCTAGTTGTTTCTATTCACAGAGAAAAATGCCAAACAGCTGTGTGTGATCTGTTATTATTTGTTTTATAGCTGACCACCAAGTAATTTGGATCAGTAGTAAAGCCCATTGTGTGATTTTTAGCACCACACTCAGCCATTAAAGCACATAAACAAGTTGTTGTTTTTTTATAATGTTAAGGAAAATGACCATAACTTGCAACGTCTTGGGGGTGAAATTGCGTTGTTTTTTGTACTCGATTTTATGAGAGTCGAAAGAATTCTGGGGATTTTATTTTTATTTTCAACACGATGGGAGAAAGATAAAAAATTTTTTTTCTCACCATGTGGCCTGCGATGTGCGTTGGTGTGCATCACGATTTATGGATGTTATCTGTAAAACACGATGCTATGAGCGATAACATGTTTCCTGCCTGTGGATTTCATTCTTAACATAGTGTTTCGTAGACAAGTATTTTACAAGAAGACTAGTTCTTCACACCAACTATCTTCACACCAGTTCTTCACACCAAGTATTTTCACAACACTTATGTTTTAGTATAGGAATAAACAATTCACCATTTAAGTAAATTCAGCAACAATCAATAGTTGACATGACACAAGTCACAGTTTCAATAATTTACACTTTATTTCTAAATTTATAATTTTTTTTATTAAGTTTGTTCATTTTCATGTTGCGAATAAATTTTGTAACATATACACGTTGACATTTTATCAGAATGTTTAGCTATTTTTAATACAATAGAAAATAGTGCATAAAATGTTTTATTTCTGTCGCTAACGTGAAACGACATATAGACATAGATTTAGGATCACAGTACAGTAAACAAGTTAGCTGACTCGATAAATCCAGAATTCTTATAAAATTGTCATCAATGTCACTTTGAACTTGGCGCGTAAATTTCAGAGTACCAGCCTTCATCTTCCAGTGGCGCTGTTGTAGTGCTTCTGGTCAAACTAATGTTCACAAACTGTTTATTAGTTATGAGTGGATAGTTTGGAGTAATCAACATAATTGTAAAAATTCGTAAGTTGTAAACATGAAACACTTGTGAAAATTTGTTTTTTTGTCACTTAACTATAAGTGGTTCTATACTCATTCGATTTGTAAATAGCGCTAAGTCATAAAATCGTATGACTTAATGAAGTAAACCAGCGTCCTAAAATTTAAAGCCTGTTTTCTGAAAAGTGAAATTTTTTACTTAGTGCGTTGTGGAATCAATACGATATTTGCAAGAGACGATATTTGCAAGACGATATTTGCAAGAGACCGCTTGACAAAACTTGAACATTTTATTAATGTAAAAATAAATTTAAAATGTAACTAAACAGCCGTCCTAAATTTTCGGATATTGTAATTTGTATTTATGTTATTGAATTTATTGTATGTTTTTGTATGAATTTATTGGTTGTTTTTTTATACTATTAGAAAACTGGTGAAAGATTGTTTTATTTTGCTTGCATTTAAGTTTTATAACATTTTTCTCATGCATTCGATACGTTCACATATCTGAATTTCCATAGAGATAATAAAAACTTTTATTATACAAAGTGTTTGTAGCGTCGTTTCAATTCGTCATTTCGTAGTTTCGTCTGTATTTTTTAGTTCTAGATAACGATTCACTTGCTCTTTGGATTGTCTTATTATTATAGTAGCTTATAATTTTAGAGTGTGTGTGCTCAAAAAATATGTACTATCCTTTGGAATACATCTCTTGTTATATCATGATAAGACATACTATGTCGTTGTATAACTTTGTCTTTCAAAGCTGATACAACGTATTAACGTTTAGAAGACAATGGTATTGAGCACGGTTGGTGTTACTCTGGAGGAGGTGAAGCTTCCTATCTTCTGTGGTTATTAGCTCTCGACTGCTGTTTCGCCCTCTTATCTCGGTTTTGCATTGAGGCTCCCTACTCTTAGTGCATACAACGAACCGTTGTGGTGTCCCCCCTTTGCGCTGTCCACCATTCGTATCCACGTTCGCCCAACTGTGCTGTGCACATTGCACACAACCAACCGAGATCAGCATGATAGCATCTCGGCCAACTGCTTTGTGGTTCGCTTCTTTTTTCCTAAGGTCCCCGACGCCCTCTCGTGGGGCAGATGAACATCACCGTTGTCGAACAACGGCGTGGCAATATTGAGAGGGAGGAAAATGGAGAGGGTAGGGCAGGAGCCGATTTTTCCAGAGCCAAAGAAGGGAAACTCGGGCGCAATGCACGAGTGGTCGTGGGTTTTTATGTCTTCCCTTAGCGCCTTTGCTTTCCGAGTTCACTTCCTCTCTTCCACGACTGTTCTTCATCTCTTCTTCCCCCAGTTGAAGTCGCCGTCTTTGACGTTCTTGGAGAATTCCCTCTTCTTTGCTTTTTTCCATCTATCCTCTCCCCCCTCCCGCACACCCCTATTTCTTTCCCATCTTACTTTTTTCTTCTTTTTTTTTTCTTTCACTCCCAGTGGCCCCCGACGTTATCATTCGATGGAGAAGAGAGAGAATGAATACAGATGGAGGCCTTTCACCAAATGGCTTTTCCCAGCCAATTACCGCACTGATTGCACCTAAGTATGGCATCCCTCCCCCACACCCCCTCTCTGTCTTATATAAATGTGTTCGTACCAGAAATCGAACAGTTGCTGTGGCGAGATGGTGGTGGTAAATGTTGATGGGGAAAAGCCAAATGAAGGGGGAAAATTAACTAATTTTCCGTATTGATTTGGCACTTGCTGAAGAAAAAATTCTTGAACACACTAGCATTCATCAACGAGAGACATTTTCTGAAATGTGGGTTTTTGTGTTTTGTTTTCTTAAATTGAACCCATGAGGTAGTGTTATTGGACTAAAACACTTCTAAACTTGAAAAAAATTTCTAGAACGCCTTTTAAATTTTGGCATTCATAAAATAAATAATGCCAAAGGTTTTAATGAAAAAGATTTTAATTCAATTTGAGTTTACAGTCACCGTTTGCCATGGTTATTTTCAAAACAACCATATGAAACTATACATAAAAATATTTTTATTTTTGCAAATCTTCACTTTTTGCATCGCTGATGAAAAGGTTTTGGTTCCATCCGTTTTTTAGTTTCACAATATTGCTGTATTGTACGGTATCTAAAAAATACAGGGTATCTACTATGAATTTTATTTTATTTTTACAAAATAAGGAACAAAAATGTATCTTGCTTATTGGCAAATGTAAGTCATATAACATATCAAGTTAACATAACAAGTCAACACACTTCAACGTGAGCTCCATCTCTCTACTTATGCACGCTACGTTCCTTTTGTGCATGGCTTTAAGCATAACCAAGCCACGCAACAACTCACACCGTCTCTGGGGTGACACAATATTTGCATTGAATGACAACAGCGCTCCAACGATGAAATAAGCTACAAATTTGGGTTGAAATTTTGAACTTATTTGGAGTACGCTGAAGCTCTTCAAACATGAAAAAAGCGATTTTTTTCATAAACATACTCCCAAATCATGGAAAAAACATCCTGTACATCCACAACTCGATGGTGGTTGTTATTTTCACGTAAAACAACTTATTAGTTGTTACCATACTTTTTAGACACGGTATAACATTCTGTGGGTCATAGAGCATTTAGAGTGATATAATATTTAGTTTGAAGATTCGAAATGTAAACTGTCAGTACTAATTCATTGTTCACAAAGTTAATCACTTAGATCGGAGCTAAACTGTCCAAACATGAGCAACGTTGACCCCCAGAGCCTCGAATGCACTGTTATCATTTTATCAAATTGAACGATCTATTAATAAAATTGTCAGTCATGTGATTAACATGCTCGTAAACATTGAATACTATTTGCATTGCATTATAGTTTGACATTGTGCTTTAGCTGTAACAACAATGTGATATAATGTTTAATGACGGTAAATTTTATGAAAGTAATCACCCTATGTAATGTATGGTATCGGTATTTGCACTAATGTTTTTAAAGTGAAGGGTTCTTCGTCGTATCTTCGAATCTGAAAAATATAATATTTTTCAAAATTCGAGGGATTCGAGAATTCGAATTGAATGTCCTATCTCTACATATTCTAGGGATGGGTCGATCTTGGATTAGAGAAAATTTAGAATCGACCCATCCATTAAATAGGTGGAATGGAACATTCAATTCGAATTCTCTGATCCCTCAAATTTTGAAAAATATTATTTCAGATTCGACGAATAACCCATCACTATTCTCAGTACTGATTACATTCCATTCATTTGTGGCGTTTCTGTAGCAGAAGTTCCGTAAACTTCACGTTTGCTGAATACCACATTTTCGGTGCAGGCTTAAAGAGCTAATATGCCACGTTAAAGATTCTTGTTGCCATCATTGAAGAACCGTTCTTTGATAATGGTTAATGGATGGCGATAAGTATTCTTCCGCCTCAAGTGGCCGGGGTTTGGAAAATTGAAGGGCTATTTTCCACTACTGCCTTTTTATCGAGCATCGATCGCGAACAAATTGAACCTCTAAACTAGGAGGTTGGCCAACATTCTAGGAAGTAGAGGTTGGTCCATTATGCAGGCATTTAATCAAGACCACGGTGCGAACTTCCATTCCTTCGGGTCTTGCGTTGGTGAATATTTCAAGGTGGCGATTTCGCTTTCGGCTTGATCGGAAGGAAATATAGATGAGGTTGTAACGTGATCTAACCTGGAAGATAAGCTACACCCCAACAGTAGAAAACGTAACTCGACGGAATTGAAGGTGTTGCATCTACACAACGACGTATTCCAACAGGAAACATTCTCATGCATTATTGATGAAGAACCACCACATTTATGAACAACTCTTTAAATATCGTTATAAGCTTCAAAATTGATATGTTTTGGACCAAGAACATAAAAACTTTATAAGGAATGGTTTCACGAAAAATATGTGGAAATGAAGATGTTATGATCTTAAATTGCAAGATCCCCTAGAAGTTGCTGTACCGGTATTCAACATTTGTTATGCTAGCAAATGTTGGTAGGAAATTTAGTCACTAGGGGGTTGTAACTGTTGGAAACGGTTGGTTGTTTTTCTTTTTAGTCTGAAAATTTTTTGTTTAAATCGATACGATATAATATTTGTTTTTAGTTTTTTAATATATTATAGACTAGGCCTATAATATAATAAAAATTTGATTATCCGAATTAGTTAAAGTTTGTCATTTCAATATAAAATTGATACATTACCGAAAACTCATTGACATTATCAATAGTTATGGATAATTTCAAATATTGTGCATACGTATCGTTCATTAAATGTTAACATTTTTTAATTTATACACCGTTGTTGGTTTTTATAATTCCAAACCAGGCATATACATTGAAATTCCGGATATTTCGAATTTTTGTTTATCCGAAATAGGCTTGGTTCCGTCACATTCATATAATCGAGTTTAAGGTAAACTAAAGTTTTTTGTAAATAGAATGTTATTTCGTTACCAAAATGGCATTTCTTGTAAAGCATTGACATTTTTTGGCCTTTGTTAAGAAAATGATAACAATGCACATGGTTTTTGGTTTCCAGGGGAACCTTTATTGTATAATAATAAGAATCTTCATTGAAAATGTTTTATTGTATAATATTTGTTCATCTTTTACATCATTATCATGTTTTGTTCCTATGGAATGCACAATATTTTAAATAAAAAAATAAATCTTAATTGTTATAAAATGCTAAATCTGCTTCCTCCTCCTCCTCGCCAGTTATGTTTCTATAACAACAACAACAACAATTTGACAAACTATAACAATCTGGCAATCTTTCTATAACAATTTGGCAATCTTTCTATAACAATTTGGCAATTGTTTCTTCCAGCTTGCCTTCAGTAAAGAATTTTTTTACAAGCGCGTGCTTCCTCACCAGCGCCACCGTGTTTGAAAATTCCGAAATAAAAAACACATACTCCAACTGTAGCGAATATTGCGCAGCAATATGAGCTAAATGAATTTCCGTCATTTTTGACGGGATATTTACTAATAAATAAATAAAATCGTATAAACGTATAGACGATATCATGAGAAAATCGATGTTCTTGAAAAAACGATTTGTTTTTCTATTTATTGATTAGTTACAGATAAAAATATTCTTCATGTTAAAGTTATTCTTTTTAATACTCTTTATATTAGCTTCCCTTGTGAGTGAGAGAGTTTGTGAGTGAGCGAGCGAGCGAGCTGGGAATTGAACGTATACTGCCATCTACAATGGTTTATGAGAATATATTCTATAGTCTAATGTACCAAAAAACGCATAAAACGAAAACCGCATAAGTTCTCCGCATAAATTAAAAACCGCATTAGTCCAATGTAAAAATAATTTGCATATATAAATAGATAACAATTGTAGAAATCAAAAATGAATTTTCAAAACTCGCGTAAATTAAATATTGAATTACTCAACGATCGTATAAATTTTGATTCGCATAAATCGAAACATGCAGAAATCAAAAATGGATTCTTTGCATTTTTTATGAACATACAATATATGTTATTTGTATATTACATGACAGTATATAAATAGCATGCTTAAAATGCATTTTAAATGCATTTGTACTTGTTCCCAGTGATTACTCTTCATTTTTTTAAATGTCGGAATACGTCAAAATGTGATCATCGATAACTATTTGAACATGAGCTATATTATAAATATATCTGGATATAGAGTCTACTGTATGTACTCAGCGTGTGTAAAATTTGTTTGTTTTTTACATCTGCAATATTTTTCATTTTGTCGAATTTTTGTTTTCAAAATATTTTTGGTATCATCTGGGATAAGCAAAATGTTCACAAGTTACGTTACTAGACATGTCATCTAGTGATTTAGACGTTTCATTTTGCGGAACTGAAAACAGAATTATTACTATATTTTTCGGGTGGGGCAGCCATAAATCATCAAGCATTTCACACGAACAAAAAACAATTGCAGTTGAAGATTCATTGGTATCACCTAACGTTCCAAAATATGGCATAAGTTGATAGTTTCAAAGTGTGAATTGGCACCAATTTTTTGTATTCATAGGTTCTGTATATTAAACCCATTTAAGCAAATTTCACATTAACAGTGTTATTTTCACCTTTTATGTGACCAGATTTGGATGCATTAGGTTATACGTATCTTTTGTCGAAATTGGATAAACGGTGCAGTTTAAATTGATCTTCAAATTATCCATTTTGGCAACCACAAAGCCGCCATTTTTCTCCAAAACTTAAACCACCTTCGATGTTGTATTTTGTTTTATTCATCGAAAATCCACTAACATTCGACTGAATGATTTCGTGAGCTTATTTTGGTTTCATGCGGCAGAGGAAAAAAGAGGGAAAAATGGTCTTCAAGGCTGATTGTATTTCCGTTATTCTTTTTTTTTTACCTATCCACCAACTCAGTCTTTTCGTGCTTGGAGTGAATTACAATGTATCGATTTTTTGCGAAATCGATAACTGTTTACCAAGTCATCTACCATTTTTTGTTCGCTTTTTATCTTGACTGCAAATCCACCGAACTCTCCGTACGTAGTTTTTAGAGGGACAATATATTACCGCATTTATATGACGTGTTTCGTGTCAATTTCACTAGTTAATCTCTTTATTTTGTCAGGGGTTTTATTTTTATAAAACTATGTAAATCAGTGAAAGGTAAAATGTAGATAAATAAAAATATTTTTAATGTAATTTTGAACATCAACCGTTTTAATCCTAATGTTAATTTTACTAACATCGTGAACCATGTTAAGCATATTGCTAAGTTATTCAAATTTGAATTAAATTAAAGCAGACTAATGGTTAGGGCTATTTAAGTAATCAGAAGCTCGTTGTGACCTTCAAACGACCTTGAAGGCGTTTTTTCCTAAAATGGGTGTGGTCAATAAACTGTTTGTACCGCCGATCATGCATATTGCATGCTTAAAAAGTCGAACTAAATCAATAGAAAGATCGATGAAAACAGAGAAACGACAGAGATGAATTGGAAAGAGACCGTATTCTGAATAACATTATTAGCATATAGAAATTGCAAGTTGTTATACTCTGAAAGGCGATTGGCTGATGCATGTAAATATGATACTTTACTATTTAACGAACCAAGAGAAGGGTGATTTACATATACCCCTTATAACTGGATATTGACATTCAATAAATATTCCTAATTACCGTCAAATTATTTATAATATTAAAGATATGATAAACGGTGCTGCTCCTCGTACTGTATCATAATGATAATTACGATTGACCTCCGTCTCAAATGCAAAATTCAATGCACCTATTTTAGAAAATCACTTTTTATCCTTATCTTGTTTTGTAACCATTATTAATAATATTTTTGTTTTATATTCCAATTGCAATTACTTGCTATGACTCATATGTTATATTGTCCGTTTGGGGCACATTCTTACTGAATAAATAAATAAAATAAATAGATAGATAAAAAGTCAAAGGAGAAAGTTAAAAACAAGAATAACGACAAATGAGACGTATATTTTGGGTAAAACGTGAAATATTTTTAGTGAACAGTAATAATCGTGAATTTAAATCTGTAATTGGATCAGTACGTCGTCACTTTCGATCACAATGTTTCATTTTCAAAACGTCTTAACTCCACACGTGGTTCCTTCTTATCTCTAAATATATTAAAACTAGTATATAGCCCGTCAAAATGACGGGAAAGGTTTTGTTATTTTAGTTTTTATTATGCAATTTTAACTCATGTTGCATCGCAACATTCGTTACAGTAACTTAATATTTTAACTCATATTGTGGACTGACCGTTATCAAATCTAGATGGTCCCTCACTGGTGGACCCTCATTTCTTCACCCCAGTTTTCTCACCCCATGTGAAGGGGGTGAAGCAAAGGGAAGAGAGAAAAGCCCCCCATCTACATTTCACATTGTTATCAACAATGGTATTTTAAATCAAATAAATAAAAAAAGAAACGGATCCTGAAAATCCTGGAGATAAGACAATTTGGAAATAAGCTCTTCAATTATCAAACCAATTAATTACTGGAAACAGAAAATAATCGGTTATCATTAATGCGGGGTGCGAGTTGATGCATATTTCTAGTTAAATTATTTTGAATCCTTCACACAAATACATCTCATCACACATTTCCTGTATTAGTGTAGATGTAGACTACTGACAGTATAAAACAACATGCTAGAAAGAGGACGTTCTGATATGATAATGATATGAGGTAATCTATTATTTAGAACGCCATTTAACTCGTGCAACAGATTTCGTGCTTGCCTCATCATTTTCACCGTTATGACTTGGATCTGGTCATGTATTAAGTTATGTAATTACTATAATATCACTATAATATTCATGTAATGGAAATATAAATTAAAGGTGGTCAGGACTGTGGTGAAAGGTATTAGTTCAAGATTTGTCGCGTGATCAATATTCATTGAGAGGGAGAATGAAAAGGAACCAACTGTTACAGCAGAGTGGACTGTGGCATTTATTTATTTAGCATCGCGGCTGTAAACAAAGAGAAACGGACCGTTTGCACGTCATGAAAATTTTATGCGTCCATTCGATGCGTGACAAGCGGATGTTTTATGTTTTACCAACTGTCTATAAACGTGTAATAGACGCACGATGATGGCTTAACGTATTATTTTGATGATAAGATTTAGTGCCATTTTGCCGGTAATAAAGAGCATCGACTTGAAGACTGATAACTAGTGGTTTGTCAATTCTTGCGAAACGTGGGCGTTGTTGCTCAAGTGCTGTAGCGAAAGAATCATTTATGAGACAGGAACCGATCTTTGAAATTATCTCTTCCATTTAACATGTTATGTTTTTTACTTTTGATTCCACAACGATGTTATGGAATTGGCGTTCAACATTCTGATAAATGATAAATAAGTGAATCGTTTCTTTTTAAACTAGCTTAAGTCCCGTGAGGTAAATGTTTGGAGAACACAAAAAACTACAATATTTCAAACAACTAATACTGGAAAATATTTAATTTCCATATAATGATCTTGTTATCCACATCCTATACGATACTTTAACTACATAAAAACAAAACAAAAGTGACTCTCAACTAGTTTTAACCAGTATCAAAGTTGGTGGATTTAGACTATTTTAAACAAAATTTACTAAAATCAGTTAACTATTCAAATTACCTGAATGACGAAGAAAAAAATGATTGTTATTTTCGACAAAATAAGCAGAAACAATACTGTAATTATATATGTTACCATTAAAACTCGAATTTAGTTGAAACCTAGTTCTGACTAGTCAAATCTAGAATTAACTGGTCATTTTCAGAAACCACAATTTGAGTGTTTGGCGGCTTTCGGCCGCATTAGCTAACCTTTGTGGGTGAGGTTAATCAGTTTCTTTTTTAATATTGAGTTTGGGGTTTCAACTAAATTTGGATGTTGATGGTATTATATAATATAATATTAAAAATACTCGAAACAACAGTAGGTTAAGAAACTGTACATTATTGTGATATTTTCATGAAATGGTCAGTTCATGCTGATAGTGGTCATTTCATTATAGTAGTTTCTATCGTGTGATAATCTTTGTTTCTATGTAACAAGCTTATAAATGATGTTATACCAACTTTTTTAACATCAAACTGTTGCTCTACTTATGTTGATTCAAAAACACCAAAAAAACAATAGGGTAAAAAATGTTAAGTCCGTTTAAAAAAAACTGATTCAAATAATGTTGAGAATTTTGGCAGGATTTTGTGCAAGGCGGTGCTACATTAATACAAGTATCGTATTAAATAAATACAACGTTCTGGTATAAACCTATTACAAAGACTAGTCTTTTGTTCTACAATACCTATTGTCATCAAACATTCTAGTTTTTTTATTAATTTAATTTCATTAATTTTTACACTTGAGTGATTTATTTATTGAAAATATTGAAAAAAATTATTATGAGGTCTATCATTTAAGAGTTTTATCAAATTTTACTTCTTTAAAATCCCAAGATTTAATATGGTGGAAGCGCATCTATTTGCACATTACTGTAATACTGGTTGATTTCGGAAAACGATGTTTGAATTAGTCGTCCGGGTACAACATTCACTCTAGAGAGGGAATATGTCGTAAATTAACTGAAACTTACCTAATTAATGTTTATAGGAATGACAGTTCGACTATCTGTCT